>JBBPFJ010000507.1:0-62500 GCA_037975025.1 Excoecaria agallocha
CCTTTGCTCCTTAACAAGCCTCAGCCAACGTTTCCATGGCCGGAAACACAAGAGATGACGTTCGTTTTGGACGTCGATTAGATTTGGCTGCAGGCAGGCTTGCTTGGTTTATGGCTTTTAGCACTGATTTTGCAGGGATCGATTTCCAGTTTTCTTTAATGGAGTTCGATATGCAGCTTGCACTCGTAGAGTTTGCGGTTCCTGTCGTTCAAATCTTAGGGGCTTTACTCTTTTTTTTTTAATTAATAATAACTTGTAAGAGAGAAAACATGGGTCAATCTAAGTTTAATTTCCTCCGGCTATTTAAGGGCGCGCATATTAGCACACTGCGCATGTTAACGAGAGACCCTCGATTAACAGCAGAAGGGCCAAATGGTACATAAAAATATAAATAAATAAATAAAAAGACGCACATTTAATTGCAGGTAATAGTTTTGATGTAGGTCCTAAGTTATATTTTTTACGAATATATATGTTTTTACAGACGTATATTTAAATTTTAAGTAAATTTTATTTAATTTAAACTGCTGGCTGTATTTTTTATAATATATCATATTTTTTAAATTAATTTTATTATACTTGTGAATTGATATTTATACATTAGATTTTGGATGTTATATATTTATAATTGTATGTGTGTATATATAATAAAATTAAATTGAAAATAATAATAATAATAATAATAATAATAATAATAAATATGTAGGATTATTTATGATATATATATATATATTAATAATAAATCTCTAAGATTTTTCACGACTGCAGTGGAAGGCATTTAGTGACGTATTACTTTTAGCAACGGATTTTATTTTTAAAGATGAGAATTCAATTTTAGCGACGACTTCAAGTCCGTCGCAAATTAAATGATGTGTCCAATAATTAATTGCTATGTGTTATCATTTATCCACATCAGCAGTTAACTAACGGCAAAACGGTCAAAATTAATTAAAGTAGGGACAAAAATCTCCCATTTTTCAAATATTAGGAACAAAAATCTCCTATTTAAAAAATAAAGCTCAAATTTGCATATTTTAAAAAATATGAGGGGTAAGAATGCATTTTTGGCCTAATATGTATCTTGTATTTCGATCATTAGTATGCAAGTTTAAGTTGAAAAAGAAAAATCACGTTGTGGTTAATTATCTCGAATTACATTACGTACTTCTGTACACCCAATTCAACTTGTCTTGTGTCATTAGGACCTAAAGAGAGCCTGCATGCGACTATTTTAACACAGCCGCATGCCGCTATCTCAACATAAAAGACGATGTAGCCTCAGTAAATGATGTTATTCATCAGCAACCTCAAGTTTTTCGCAGTTACAAGGAGAAAACAAGCTCTGGAAATAGTACCAGCAGATAATATGTCCTCCCACAAGAATTAATATACTTAGTACTAACTTAGTTTAGCTCTAATCTTAGTAAGAAAGTTAGTTATTGTGTGTTAATTAATATCTATTTATTGCAACGCCTTAATGGTTTCAGAGATTACATTTTTCAGTTTTTCGATCACTTTCCAAGCTGTAATTCTATCCCTTTTTTTCCTTTTGTAACAGCTATTTTTCATTCACTTTCTTGGATACCAAACAGCCTCTGTTTGTCTCTGTTTGTTGGATACAGAAATGATACATCTTAATGGATTCTTCTTCATTGGAAAACTTATATTTCTTTTTTTACTTTGCTCATTTTTAAAGAAACAGCTCTACATGAAGCTTCCTTAATGCTCAACAAGATAAAATGTTCTTTATTTGGTACATGGAACCACCGCAGCACTTAATGGGAATAACCGCGGAATTCAAATACTTGAAAATCTAATTAATTTTCCAATTTATGAGGAATTGAATCTCATTTTTCCTCATCTTTACTCGTGATTTCCTTTTTTCCATAAGAAAATATAGATATAGATAGATAGCATTCAAAAGGTAGAGGTGGAATCTCTAAAATCAAAGCAATTAATAATCAAACTATGATAAAGATTGTGGCGGACATCTCGTGATCAGCAGCGTAAGAAAATATTTGGATGTGATGCCATCTAAGAATTACTTGGCATTTGCTTACTTCTATTTAATTAATAAAGAAATCATTAATACGGATCTTGACTTTGATTTTAATTTTATGTAGCAGAAAGTTGAGATTGAAGAGAGTGGTATGAGTACCAGCAATAAGCTTGAAGATGGCATATATACCACCTGATGATTATTCATGGAAAAAATATGGGCACAAGCCCATTAAAGGATCTCCTCATACAAGGTATTTAATTATAGTCTTAATTTGGACCTTAATCGTGCAAAAAATGCAGTAATAAATTAATTTATTGCTGGATTAATTTTTGTTAATTTGTTTTGAATTGAACAGAGGATACAACAAGTGCGGTAGTGTGAGAGGATGCCTAGCTCGTAAACACGTTGACAGGACTTTAGATGATCCAGCAATACTTATAGTGACTTAGAAGGAGAGCATAATCACTCTCTTTCCATTGCAGAAACAAGCAATCTCATCTTAGAATCATCATAAAATTTTTAAATCATCATCATCATCAAGAACAAGAACTGGAAAAAAGTGCAACAAAAACGGTTCAGAAAAATTTAAAAATGGGTTTAGTTTGATTTGAACTAGGTGGAGTAGTAGTTGTAGTTATGGTAGATTAGTAGCTGTGGGCAATGTTGGACTCAGAGAGAAACTTTCTCAGCTTTATCTCAAAGGAAAGAGAAAGAGGTTGGGTTGCTGAGGAAGAACATCAGAGAGAAAGAGGAAGAACGAGAGGAAAGAGAGGAATTATTTTTAATTTTCATTTTTCTTTTAAATTTTTTTGCCACAACAGATTTTGCTTTGTTTTTTTTGGATTAATGGTGACTAGGAGTGTAATACCCTTACTATTACAGTCATGCGAATTTAAGCAATTAGCGAAAAGATTTTTTTTCTTTTCTTATCTTAACAATAATATATTTAACCAAATAATTCATTAATTGTCAATTTTTATCCATTATTCAAGTTTATAAATCCAATTTGTCGTTGACATATAATTGTCTAATCTTATTATTTATTTTACAAAAATTTGATAATATAATGGCTATAAATTGGACTAACCTGCTGAAACACAAATAATTTCATAGTCCTTCAGGGGCACAACAGTTCATAAGCAATATATCATTTTCATCTATACATTATCAATTTCATTTTAAACAAACACAATTCATTCACTACCTGTCAATCACATAATTACATATATACAAATACTGTATCAATACAGACTAATTCTTTTACTTCAACAATTACAAATATATACATATCAATACAAAAAGGTAATTCATAACTATCTCCTGTTCCTGCAAATTTGGCTCATTTATGTACTATTGCTCTAGCTATTCTTTGGAACCTATCCGCAGTAACAATTACGTGCTGAGTATTAAATATGCTCAATGGTGACTACAAATTGAAATATTTTCCAAACAAACATAATTATATTAATTATGCAAAAATCATCAATTTTTCTTATCAAAACGCAATTTCCAATAGTTTTAACAGTCAATTCAATTCAATACCAATATTTTGGTGAACTTTTCAATTAAGTCATTAATTTCTCATTTTATTACAAAATCGTCCTTTTTACACTTTAATTGCAAAATTGCTATTAATTCATTTATTTTCACTACTCATACAATTGTTAGCTTACAAAATTACCAATTGATCCTTATTTTAACTTTTTTATGTAAAATTATATTTTAATCCTTTTACTTCTTAAAAGTTCATTTTCGGACTGAGTATTCACTAAATTACCATTTTACCCTTTTTATTCATTTCTATATCACTTTTACTCTTTATATATAATATTTGAAAAATTATTATTTTAATCCTTTTACTTCTTAAAAGTTTATTTTCGGACTGAGTATTCACTAAATTACCATTTTACCCTTTTTATTCATTTTTATATCACTTTTACTCTTTATATATAATATTTGAAAAATTATTATTTTATTCCTAAATTTTTTATTTCCTTTCAATTAGGTCCTTTTACATTCTAAACTTCACTTTTACTTATTTTTTTGCACTTTTTAACTACTTTTCACATTTATATCCTTAGTATAATTTCGGTAGAAATCATCAGACCGGATATACAGGATGTGGACCCCACAGTATCACAATACAGACTGAGAAATGATTTCAAATGATCATTTTTCACATAACAGAGCAGATACTATGAAAAATCAGTAATCCTACCATAGCAAAACAAATCGCCATAACTTGTACCACGGTATAGGCATCTCTGTGGCTAGCCAATTATATCTAGAACTAAATTTTGATCGTCTGGCTATTACTAAGAGCAATATTCCTTTACATTTCATTTTATTTTTCAGATTTTTCACAGTTTCAATTACTTTTTCAGTCCAAAAAATACAGTCATTCAGAAATCTCAATACTTTTGCACATTTTGTAAATTATTTCTCAATAACTCACCAGGCTTCACTTATTTTATGAATTATTTCTCAGTAATTCACTATTTTCATATATTACTAGGGGTGTGCAAAAATCGAACCGACAAATTTGGGTGGGGTTAATTGGTATATTGGGGTCGGGTCGGTTATTGATATGGATGTTGATCATGTTTTGGGTCAGGTCGGGTGAAACCCGACTAACCGAAATTTTTAATATATAAATAAATAAATTATAAGTTCTCTACAATATTAATTAATATATATTTAATGTAATTTTGAAATTGTTAATTTGTTGTATTTTTAAAATATTTTTATGGTATTTAATATTATTTATTTGTATTAATTTAGGATTTTAATTTAAATATGTAAATTAAAAAAATTAATTTCGGGTTGGGCCCGAAAAATATCGGGTTGTTCGGGTAGGGGGCCGATATTTTTGTGGTGTCGGGTCGGGTGAGAAAAATATATAAATTTCGGGTCGGGTTCACCCATGCACACCCCTATATATTACATAATCAAATATTTTCTCAAAAAATATTCAAATAATTTTCATAAATTCTACAAAAAGTCATGGACAATTTATTTTACTTCTATAATCATTTTATAGCTTAAAACTCAACATTTACACAAAATACACTTTAATTTTCTTAAGGTAACCATTCGGCCTACAAAAGACATCCACTTTACATATCCTTTTAAATTAATTTAAGCATTCTATTAGCTATTTTTAAGGTCCCATATCATTATTCTAAAGTTAATTTCAATTATACATGCAATTTTCTTAGTTTTTTCTAAATTACATAAAGGAAAATCATGCTAAATCAAGAAAAATAGAAGGATTTAATAGTTACTAACCTTTCTCCTTAGCTTAAGCTTGCCTAGACTTCCTTTTCTTTTCCTTTTTCCTTGGAAGCTTGTTCTTCTCCTCGTGAATCTACCATGGCCGAATTTTTAATCCATCAAAACCCTAATTTTTTGATCTCAAATGCTCAAAATAACCACATAAATGAACTCTATGTACCCCAAAAATAATTTAAACCCATGATTTTCACTTACCTCACTTTGACACCCTAAACTTTTCAACTTGATTTCTCTTACTTAACTTCCTATAATCAAGAGACAGAGGCTTAGATAAATATCTAAAGAGGTATAACTTCACTTACTAAGCTTGGATTTGGGTGAGAGAGAAAGAAAAAGCTTGAAGAAAATGATGAAAATAAGCTATGGTGTATTCGGCTTGGAGGAAGAAGAAAGGAGCTGAAGGAGATAAGGTTGACTCTCAAAAAAATATTTGCTCTCCTTCCCTTTTATAGTGGCCTTTGTGGATTGGGCTTTGGTCCAATCCAAATCCACTAATTTAGGCCCAAAAGCCCAATATAAAGCCTATTATATCATTTTCCTATAATTATTTCACTTTTCAAATTCAAATCACTCTAAAATTAATTTTATCATTCTTATCATGTCAAAATAGGCTATACATAAAATTTTAGCCCAATCGAAATCAGTTACTGGTTCAATTCAATCAGATGATCCGATTCAATAATTATCGCTGTTACCGAAAAATTAAATTTTTACAGCTAAAATATTCTATATATCATTTTAGGAATATATACAATTTTCGGTAATTTTTAGACTTTATTTGCTATTTTAAATACTTAATCAAACATATATCAATCTAGTTACTATTTAAACCGAACAGCTTTATTTTTCGTGTTTTTGAGTTTTGAAAGCCTATTTGATTTTAATTTCACTTCAAATTTCAACTTCAGACTAAACGTGATCAATATTTTCCGATAGTCAAATAAAATATTTTTCACTTCCGAATGTACTTTTCAGTCTGGAAACACTATTCACTATCGGAAAATATCATACAAGGCTAATCCGACTTTCAGGCCATTACAAGAAAAGATGGTGCCACATGGATACTGACGTGTTGCATCTTCATTGGATGCCATTAAGTTCGTCTATCACGTGTATTTTCCATTCAAAATAAGGTAAATTTCAATTAAAAAAAATTGACTAGGAGAGTAAAATCTGACAAAAAAAAATTTAAATCCTATTTACGAAAATTTAAGGCCAAAAAATCACCCTTATCCCATCTTAAAATAAATCTCCTTAGAGTTGAGAACATTAGCATAAGTAAGAGTGGCAGGCAGCAATAACATCAATATGTGGAGAGTACACTGTCCACGTCCCTTGCCCTCTCCCTGCCATGCTATCTGCCTAACTCTCAAAACCAACCAACTCTTTAATTTTCCACTCTCTCTCTCTAATCTCGACACTCTATGCAGAATACACAGCATAATCGCCCACTAATTAGTTTGTCATTGAAAAAAAGAAATTTAATCACAAAATCATTCAAGTTTTTGTCAATATCTCAAAAAATTAACCTTGCCCACCCCATACAACAATTGAAGGATTGAACTGAAAATTTTACAAAAATGCTAATATTATATCACATACAGTACAACCCCTACGCAATTTTTTTATCTTCTAGTATAAATAAGATGGATCACCTTCACTGTTTCTTCATCACATTCCCTTTCACCACTTCAACCAGCCATGTCAAGAACCACCGCCGTGACTGAGCCCCATGTGGTGGCTTTGGCCTTCCCTTTTGGAAACCATGTAGCTCCACTTTTCTCGATCATCAACAGCCTAGCTAAATTTTCTTCCAATACCCAATTCTCCTTCCTTTGTCCCCAAAAAGCCCAAAAGGTCATTTTTTCCGGCTACAAGATTCAACCAAATTTAAAAGTTTGCGACTTTTGGGATGGTGTCCCTAAAGATCGCATTTTTACGGGGAAGTTGCTGGAGGAAGTTGAGCTGTTCATGAAGGCAGCTCCTCAGAGCTTAAGGAATGGGATCAACGCTGCTGTGTCTGACACCGGGAGGGAAGTCACTTGTTTGGTGGCTGATGCTTTCCTTTGGTTCACGGGAGAGCTGGCGGTGGAGATGACTCTGCCTTATGTGGCCTGTTGGACTAGTGCGGTTACTGCTCTTTCCGCACATTTTTACACCGATTTTATCAGAGAGACTTTTGGAGTTGGAGGTAATGCTCAAAAGTTTTTTCCGTTTTTACAATATGTCATTTTTTATGCAAAATGAAGTCTAGGATAATATAATATTGAGACACTTGGGTATTAATTGGTACATTAACAAAATCAGTTGACTTCAATCAAATCATTTTATCGATTTTATTTTTAATCAATTTTTCATATCGATTTATTAATTAATTATTAAAAATATTTAATATATAAATTTAATAAATTTATAATTTACAATATTAAAAATTAAAAATGTTTCAAAAATGAAAAATACAAATCATAATTAAATATATAATAAAATATATTCAATATAAAACTAACAAATAGATACACATACAATGAATAAATAATTTCAATATTTATTTACTAAAAATATATATTATAATGATATTTTAAACATTCATATACTATAATAATTATAAATTATTAAATATTAAAAAATTTAAGTATAAAAAATAAAATATAATATATATATAAATTGATTAACTCTCAATCAATGCTTAACTTACAATATTTAAAAGTACAAATCGCAACTATAAATGGTCGGTTTGATTAACCTAAACTCGATTTAATTTTTGATCGATTTTTCGGTTAACTAAAACTTATACTAAACTCAGGTACTTGTAATAGTTATAAGTGGAAAGATGCAATAAAATGACTAATTAATTGTGAAAAATACAGGTGCAGCATGGAATGATGAAACCCTGAATGTGATTCCAGGAATGTCAAAAATTCAAATAGGAGATTTACCAGAAGGAGTTCTCTTTGGAGACTTGGAATCACTTTTCTCTGAAATGCTGCGTAAAATGGCCATGATGGCAGCCAAAGCAGATGCAGTTTTCATAAACTCATTTGAGGAGTTGGAGCCCATCATAACAAATGACTTGAAATCAAAATTCAAGGAACTTCTCTGTACTGGACCATCTATTCTATTGTCACCACCATCAGCAGCTGATGCATATGGGTGCATACCATGGCTTCATAAGCAAAAGCCTGCATCAGTGGCTTACATTGCCTTTGGGACAGTAGCAACACCACCACCCCATGAACTTTCAGCACTAGCTGAGGCACTAGAAGACACAAAGGTGCCCTTTATATGGTCATTTAAGGACCATGCCAAGGTACACTTGCCAGATGGGTTCATTGATAGAACAAAATCACAAGGACTGGTGGTGCCATGGACTCCTCAAATGGAGGTCTTAGCACATACTGCAGTTGGAGTGTTTGTAACTCACTGTGGTTGGAATTCTCTGATGGAAAGTATCCAAGGTGGTGTGCCTATGATCTGCAGGCCGTTCTTTGGTGATCAAAGGTTGAATGGAAGAATGGTACAGGATGTCTGGGAGGTTGGAGTTAGAGCGGAAGGTGGAGTCCTTACAAAAAATGGAGTCATCGATTGTTTGAACCAAATTCTGTGGCAGGAGAAAGGAAAGAAAATGAGAGAAAATGTAAAAGTACTTGAAGAACTAGCAGAAAGGGCAATTGCACCTGAAGGGAGCTCATATAGGAATTTCATCGCACTAGTAGAATTAGTGACCAGTCCAGGAAAAAGTCATCGTTAGTCAGTTGATTTCAACCAATGTTCACATTCTTGTTGGTCACACCGTCGTCTTGGATGTAATAATGTTCACTTGTATTACGAGAAATAAGGTTTGTCGCCGAATTTGGTTTAAAAATAGACGAAAGTAAGAATTTGCTGCATCAGCCAAAATCCAATGTTTTCAGTCAGTAGGTTCCACAGAGTCCATATTTTGGCCCATAGGACATTCCAGCAACATCATGAACCCTTCATTTTAGTTCTGGAAGAACACAGGATGGTTGACCACTTGCAACTAACACGAGTTATTAATAGAGTTCACTTCGTACCCAGTCCAGGAGAATACTAGGCTAAAGGTAGATATACTACTACGGTGAAAAATCAGGGGACAAAAAATAGCTCATATATATTAGAACACATTTAAGGTACATTTCAGGACGGGGGAGAAACAAAACTAAGCCCCTAAACAAACATTTAAACACAGCATTGCGAAAGAAAAATTTAACTTTCTGCGCAACCCGCCAACATTAGTATGAATAACACCTAAGCCGTATCAATCAAAAATCCAAAACGAGTCATTTAAACAGTTTGATCCCAACCATCATGATGATGAATACAAGGGTCGAGCAGGATCCCAGAAACCGTACAATGACTCAAATATATTCCTACATTAGCACCTAAATAATCTACACCCAGCCAATGGATATACAGACGGTATTCCAAGTAGCCAAACCTTCATGCCGAGGCACCCTTGTCATCTACCAGGTTCGACACCAACGAAAATTGACAGTAGAGGAAAGAATGCTGTGTATCTGTTTTTAAACCCATTGACTTCTAGGTAACTGAACCAAGATGACAACGGCAACTCCTGGGTTCAAAATTCATGAAATTAGCTTTCCCAAAACAAAAATAGCCTTCTATGAATCCACCATCTCATCCTGGATCTCATTGGGGGCAATAAGCCCTGGAATTGATAACATTCTTTGTCTCTCTCTCTCTCTCTGAGCAGCAGCTTCTTCAGCATAGAGATCTTTGTTGTCCTGCAAAAATAACCGAGCATCAGAAATTATTGCCAACTTTTAGAGCTTAGAACCGTATAGCTGGTAAGGACATGTGGATGGCAATCACAAACTCAAAGCACAATCCAGCAAACCATATGTAACATAAACTGTTACCTGGGCAGAAAATTCTTTTGATTGCACAAGAAAGTCCCTTATATGATTCTTAAATACAGAGAGATCATTTCTTGATTCATATAGCCCGTTAACAAATTGAGTAACCTGAAAATTTTTCACATCACTAGCATCTAACAAGGCACAGTAGCAAAAAGAAAAGAAAAAAAAAAGATTTGATTTTTTTTCACCTCTGATGCAGTCATGTTGGGGAATGATGTTCCCAAAAGTTTAATGGTGTACTCTCGAATAAACATTGCATTATTAGGGTATGGATAAGGAACTGTTGCAGCATCCCATAAAGGCTCTGTCAAAGCACCACTCTCAACCTGAAAAAATGAGCAGAAAGTGTAATTGCTCCTCCTTTAGGCTATTTAAAGTAAACACAGTTCACATACCAGACAGAATAAGTGCTGCAACACCAAAACGTGCAACTTGAAGCCAGGTTTGTGAAACGTATCAGTCAAGACAGCAAATATTTCCTGCTCAATGGTCAAAAAGTATGTCCTATAGAACTGATTGCAGAATTCTGACGCCTGGTAAATAACAGAGAGAAGTTAGCACCACACATTAAGCAACTGAAAGGGATAAATAGAAAAAGCTGAAGTGAAGAAAATATCATAATCCACACCTGAAAGTTCTTTAGCATCTCCAGCAAAAGGTTTAGCCCAGTTTCAGCTATATTCCTTTCTGTATGCCGGAATGCCCATATGATAGAATCCATTACAAGTTTTAGTTGCTGATATAGATAAGAAACAGGCAAAAAAAAAAAAAAGACATTACTAAATTGTAGGGAAATTGACATGGGAGTTGCAAAAGAATGCCTAAAATCCGAACAATCATATCCAATTTAAACATTAATAATAAGAAAAAACAAAATAAAACAGAAATATACTAGATGACTAGGGAGATCTAAAATATATTTGCTGCATTTGAATTACAAAAGAACAGTGCAATTTCTACCTAAATTCAAATCATTAAAAAAAATGATATTTAAGCAAAAAAGAAAATGCTCACAGAGAACATCTCAAGTTGAAAATTGTATCTTTTCAACGGTTGCAATAAATAAAAATTCTCAACACCACGAAGTCAACTCTTTTTATTACCTTCCCAATGTAAGTAGCGAAACAAACAATCTCTGAATATTTTTCTAAAAGCAATATATGACTAATAATTTTTTTCATGAACTACTGCTAGTTGAAATGAATAAACAAAATCAAAAAACAATGTGTACAAGATCAAAAAACATTATGTGTGCACATCAATAAGATGAATTAAATAAATTCGAACACAAACCTCACTCGACAATCGAATCAAAGCAGGAAAACAATATGTTGCAATCGCCCGAAGCAATGAAAAGAATTTCAGGCGATGCTCTGGATAATCCTCAAAATTTTTTGTTATCATCTGCATCATACAATAACCAGACATGTTAAGTGAAAAACCTTGCAGGAAAATTTCTGATAATTTAATTTGATCTCAGAGTTCTAAGAATCAACAGGTCCAATCATTTATTATTCCTGAGCTATATGCATTACTCATCAGCAATGAGTCTTGTCCGGTAAATCACCATGTATAGGGAAGCGCTCCATTCATTAAACAGCAATGTGCTCAGTGATGTCTAATCTCCCACATTCCTAAATTATTCAAGATAAGTAGACGCATCAACAGCTGATAAAAATTGAAAAGTTATCTCTTTACTGATGAAAGATATTTTTCCTGGCCTTAGTCATTGGTTTAGTCATTCAGGCAGTGATTGAATATCCATATAGCTGTTGAATCAATTCAATGTGCATCTGACTATTATTACATGGATTGGCATGACGATACACTTGGAGACAAGGATCTTCACCGAATCCTTTCTACTATGTTTATATCCATGCTCACATATCAGAAAAATTGTCCAAAAACTAAAACATCCTCTCCTGGGCAAGACATAAGGTAAAATACACTTTACTAATGAATGAACAGTTCCATATCACATTACGATCATGTTATTTCTCTAGAAGTACTCATCATCATTGCCTAACAGTGACCAGTTCACCAATTGCATCTTAAAATTCAATACAAACTAGAGACTTAACAGTCTCCGCCAATATCGAGGCTCATTGTAAAACCTCCAATACAGGACCAACAAAGTAAATCAAAGGAATTATCTGCAAAAATGTCCAGAAAAGCTTACAGCCTAAAGCCAGCATCCTCACCTCAAGCGTGCACTGGAAAACTGCTTCAAAAATACGTGGCACGTCATCTATCATTGCAGCTTTGTACCTTAGCGGATAAAAGGAATACCAAGGAAAGGACAAAAGAAAATCAAAAACAATAATAAAAGAACAGAAGTGCCAATGTAATAGCAAACAAACAGGTATCATACTGGACAATGCAACCTTCCCTCCCAGCATCAAGTAGCTAGAACAATCATGCAGGTAAGTAATATTCTTGAAATACTAAACCTCTGATCACTGAATTTATAGCAGCATATACTAGCACCTATTCAATGACCATGACAAACTAAAGCAAAGGTAAGTTTTCTGTATGACCCACCCATCATTTGAAACCTGAATATCTTGAAGTCCTACAGATTTTACTACCTAAAAGCCTGACTGATTCCAAAATCCACCAATGAAAAAAAAACCTGAATATTTCGTGTTCAATAGCCCAAAGTTCTCGCAGCAACAAATTATATGAACTCAAGTCGAATATCCAGGAAGATCATTGAGGTCAACAACAAGAAAGATATAGCTACCCAACACCTCACAGGTATCAAATATGAGTATTTACGTTGATTGCATATCAAGAATCACCCCTTTATCCAGTTATCATACAAGTATCCTGTGGAAGAAAAAAGGAAAAGAGAGCACATATAGATAAATACTTGTTTATGATTGTTGCAAAAAGTGAGAGAACTTCTGATTCTCTAGCATCAGGCAAATTCCGGGCATAGTCACCAAGAACAGGATCCATCATCGGGGGCACAAACTGTTTTCCGATCTGTGGCTGGTCTTCATCCTTATCCAAAAATGTCTCAATGAGGTTAAGTGTCTCTCTCTTGACAGACCTGTTTCATAAAGCACATTAACGCTGCAAAAAAGTTTGGTCCCTTGCAAGATGCAGATAAGAAAAACCAAAGGATTATCTAACCGTAAAAGTTTCACATAAGATGTTTTAGAGGCATAAGGCCCCCCTTCTGCAATGCTGCCCATTCTTCCACGTCAGGACGAAATACCAAACATCTTATGTGAAACTTTTACGGTAGAGATACCTGGTTTGGAAGATCCATTTAGCTAAAGGATTAGAGATAGACCAAGGTAGAAAAGCTATTTAGTTTCTAACAGTAAAATACCTGGTTTGGAAGATCCATCAATCTCTGCAGGTATTCATCTCTCTTGTGGAGGTCTGACTCAGCTTGAATCATATGCCCAACCTGAAAAAAAAAAGATTTTTACAAAATTAAAGGTGTTACATAAATGACAGTGGAAAACTGAAATGACAATTATGCTTAATTACTTATAGAATTACTTAATTACTTATAGCATTATGTTTAATTACTTATAGAGTTACTTATAGAAAACTAAAATGACAATTATGCTTAATTACTTATAGAGTTATGCTTAATTACTAATAGAATTGTAATTCTATGAGAAATAACAGTGGAAAATTGAAAAAGTATAAAAATTCATTATTTAAAGGGAAATTAATTGAAAGCTGAGTTAAAGGCCATAACTGAGGATACATTAATTGCTAGGGACTCTGTCATCTGGAATTAATATTGTGTTCATTTCACAAACAAGGACTTGCATCCACAATTAAGATATTCCTTGCTCTATGAATTTATTAACAAAAAGTAAATCAGGTTGTGAGCCACAGAAGCTTTGATACTCCTCAGGGAACTTTAGCGACATATTCTTGACATCAATTCCAATGAAAAGGAAATAATTACAAACTTGTGGAGTCTGATGGATTCCACTTTCAAATTTGATGTCCCGTAAACAAGCAACAGTTCATTTTAAAATTTATAGCAGTTGTCCATTTTGAATTATAAATATTTCAAAAGGATCCAGACTACTAAAACCCCAAACCAAATTACAACCTCCAAATGGAAGTGAAAGCCATATACATGCAAAACAGACAAAAATAACTGATACATAAATTTCAGGGCAGAAAGTGTTAAGTAGAGCCTCTGAAACAAAATTCCCAGGAAATTCAAATAAAGTAATTAAACTATAAGATGAAAAAAGGACCTGCAAGAGCTAAGTGTGTGCTTACATCTGTAGTAGTCTCTACCAATTCCACGGTAAGGAACTTCTTGCCTCTGCATTTTTAAAGCAGTACATTACTTTTAAAAAAGATGTAACATCCAAACACATGTCAAGGATATGCATAATACAATTACATTTGCAGTACTATAGCCTACAGATGGGGGAGATAAATCCAAGGTGGAAACAACATTCCCTTTTCATCCTCAAGGGGATAAAACATGTTAGAAGCAACAATTGTAAAAGCATAGCATTTGTATCTAAATATGTGAATTCTTAGTGCAATTAGCAATTCTGTGCAAGAAAAATATATGGACTTCAAGCCCTAACAAAATTCCCACTCATGTAATACCATTATACTGAAGTAATTAGCAAAATTGCTAGTTCCTATTTATACTTTTATATGTCAGTCAAATCAAATTATACAATAAAAATGAATAAACTAGATCCACTTGGAGAGCAAATGCGATCAAAATTATAAAATATAGAAGTCACATAATCCCAAATTTGTGTGTGATTCACATCAACGTTTCACTCAAAGTGGAAAGCACAAGTGTTCTATACGACAATACCACCACAAAACCCAACATAAAGAAAATTATAACTGCATAAATCCATACCTGAAAACTACTTGAATAATTTGAATATATGTGACCTGATAAAACAAACAAGCAAAATGAAGTAAAGATAAAACTGATAACCAGCATATTATTTTTCTGATTTATTTATTTATTTTTAACTTGTGATGCCTGCTATATGTGCAACAGGTTTTATTGAAAATCTTATCAGAAAAAAGCAGTATATTGAGGCTATGAGATTTATTTATGCATTTCAGCCGGTTAGTGAGTTCCCACCTATGACTTTGCTGCAAAAATACTTAAAGGACTCCAAGTTTGCTGCCAGACAATTGAGAAAGAGAAACAAACAGGTGTTTTTTTTCTCCTTTGTAATTTCAGTTGTTCGTATTTTTATTTCATACTTATCATGACAAATTTGCTAACAGATTGAGGCTGCAAACAAAAGAATCGCTGATCTAAGGCGTGCATTAAAATGCACCACAGAACATAATATTGAATTTAGACCTAACCTTAAGCAGATGATAGATTGTCTCGAGAAAGAAAAATCAAAATTCAAAGCGAGCTTGGCAGACATAAAACAAAGTAATAAGGAGAAACATTTGGTCCCTACTGTTGCTTTTATTGATGCTGCTGACCTTGCCCCTGTTACTACATCTGCCACAAGCCCTCCTCATACCTGCCTCCCAACAATCACCTCAACGTTTGTTCCATTCACTAGTAAATCAGAATTGTCAAGTGGAATTGACCGTCCTTGGAAAGCTATTTCAGTGGATGACAACCTAAACATCTGTGCCAGTCAAGGTATACAATAGTTGTGTTATTTAGACACTAAAGTTTGGCATGCTTCATGTAAAATTTTATCTGAATTTACTGTGATATAGGGCATTTTGATGGCATGGTTTAGTATTCACAATGATAATCCAACAATACGCCTCCCTAATGCAATAGGCTAGTATCAGTTTCAGCTTTGAATATTTCAGTTTGAACATTGTCGAGCTACTACAGATTTAATCTTCCACAAAGGAATATCAATGTTAAGAGTTTACCTGATGCATAATCAGCACCTTGATGCTGGTAATACGGAGATGTCATCCCAACACCTAGAGGAACTTCACCATAACTGAGGACAAGGGCAACAAAAAAAATCATTCACCTTCAATGGCCTGGATTGTTTAGTTTCAGACCCTTTTGCAGTGCCACTAACTGCCACGCCAGAGGAATCATGACCTTAGCCTCTGCAACACGATCCAAAGTACCGTTGGCTTTGATAGGCCCTTGATCATTAGCAGCATTCTTTTCTTCGTTCCTTGGTGTCTCGGCAGATGGTTTGAAATTAGCTTCCTCAATGACACTCTCATCCTTCAATGCAGCTTCATTCTCTGTCTCCGTTTCTTCACAAAATCAACCAACGAATTACTGCAAAATTGCAACAGCAGTATAGTCAAATTGTAGTTAAAATCATTCAAACTAAAACCACGACGCCTTAAGAAAAACCCACGTCTTATAACTTACACGGTTAACACATAGAAGATGCCCAATTCAGCAGTAACGCCGACTCCAATCCTCTCTGCTTCTGCTTCAGCCTGCCTGTAATTCAATCTATGCCCTCGATGAGTGGGATTTAAAGGGAAAAAATGAAGAAATGGGGGAATGAAATTAGGGTTGAGAGGGAGGAGCGGCTGTGAGGGACTGGGGGAAGAGAGAAAATACTGAAGAAAGAAAATAGGGTTTTTACTAAAGTATTTATAGGGAAGGTCAAATATGTAAATAATTTAATTAATTAATTGACTTAAAATAAATTTTATAATTTCATAAATTTAAATTAAAGTCAGAAAATAAAAATAAATTTTAAATTGTTATAGATTTTTTTCCACCCGAAGTAACAGTTTTATATTTCAAAAAATATTTATTATATATTTTGTCTTTATATAATTATTAAATAATAAATAATTAATTGAGTAATATTTTATCCATCTTATCAAATTATCAATTTTTTAAAAAAATAATCATAAAAACTTGCCACTTTGATAAATTTAGTATACATTTAATACATTTTTTTTATTTTACTTCTTATTACTTGGTATCCAAAATACTACTTACACAAATAAACAACATATTCCCAGTCAATTCAACTTTTGGGGCGTTATAAATTGATCAAATATGTTTATTAAATTATTAGAATTATTGTTCTTTTATAATTCTATATTCTATAATAGGCTAAAATATTATTTTCAAGACTGGACTACTTAGAAAAAGGGATCTCAAACCATTAGGGATCTTTAAGCCCTAAAATATTTTCTTAAATATTTTATTAACATTAAATATAAAATATTTTATTAAAACATTACTGACGGCTTACCGACGACACGATACCGTAGCAAAAACTATAATCCTTAGCCTTAAAAATTTCACGCATTTATTTACCGACAGTACATAAATCCGTCGCAATATCCGTCGGTAAATGTAAAAATGCTTATATTACCTACGGAAAAACCGTCGCTACATAAATCAAATGCTAAAATTAGTTACTGACGGATGTAACCGTCGGTGATTCGGTCGCTAATGGTGGGCGCCAACTTTTCCTGCCAATAATACCGACGAATTATCATTTTCATCGGTAAAAATATTGTCGTTTATCAAAATTCATTTTTTTACCTACGCATTGTAAGTTCGGTCGGTAATAGCTTACTTTTACCTACGGATTATGTTTCCGTCGGTAAAATCCATTTTTTTGTAGTGTACAGTTATTTGTAAGAACATTAAGCTAAGTTTATTAGATCTTTCCCAAGCATTATAGAAAGATCTTTGTTCATCAGTACTATCATTAATGAGGTCAGCAGGCTTGTCATGTAAGAGTGCTAATTCAAGATTCAGAGCACCTAAGTGAAATTGAACTTGTTCAGACCATTCAGGAAAATTAAGCCCGTTGAATTTCACAATAAACAAAGCTTGAGAATGAAGAGAAACGGGAGCAAATGCTGCAAATAGATATATGCTCATACATTAGTGCTTTGAGTCATAATATAAATACATAACATAGATTTAGATATTATTCACATAAATATAAGTGTACATTGAAGTTCTCCTTTGGGTGATCCAACAATGTACTATAATAAACGTAATTGATGCTCAAATTTTTTTATTTTATTTAATTGGTAATTAAATATACTCTAACTTGACATGTTCACTATCTTTGGAAATGCGAAACATATCAAATAAAATATATCAATTAACCACATTCATCTTCTTGACTGTAAAATTAATCAACCAACCTTTGGGCATTTCTTAAATATCTTACAGTCAATGAATTTCAATACACTTATGACAAAGAAATATGAATATGATCATGTCATCTCATTAATAGCATCGTATAATCATGAGTAATTGAATTCTATTTAATTTCACATCTAAAAAAAATTTCTAATTTGATCACTTTGGTGACTAACAAATTATTCTTAATATAAACATCAAATTAAACAATCATAATTAATGCTGTATTGTAAACATGCTCACGGAACCATGAAAAGAAGCTTGACTCAAGTAAAATATTATGAGCATATAAATTAAGGCAGACCAAAACCTTCAATTTTTATTGGTTTAACCCCATCTACTAAAATATGTTGTTTTAAGATGAGTCAACCTTTTGCTTTATTTCCCCACCTTGATTCATTATTTAAAGTAGCACAAAAGGCCAAAAATTAATAACCCATCATAAAAGACAACATTTAGTGCTATGAAAATATATACATCAGCAATAACTTAAAAACGTAAGGGTTTTGACGGAGCAAAAATAAAGCCTTGATTCAACGATAATGCTATATATATAAATAAAATATCGATAAACTCTTCTTTTGAAATACAATATCAGCAGAGAGAAACTAACAATAATCAGAAAAATACAAGGTTCCAGCCCACGCTCTGATACCAAATGTAAAATTAAAATATGAATCTATTAATATATGCGAAACAATTATGCATACCCTAATTTTCCAAATCGCAGAACTTTGTGATTTTCATAAAGCAATAAATTAGAGAAAAGAAAAGTACATTGATTCATGATGAACAATTGATAATGATCAATTAATCATAGAAAACCCTTGATTAAAACTGAGTTTCACTCTCTTTAAACCCTAAAACTTTAATTTGATAGAATGCTTTTCTTGATGGAGAGAAAAGTTACATTTTTTTTTTAGTTTTGAGAGAGGGCCAGTTTATTTTATTAACTTTAACTGACATTCCATCAATGTACAATTAATAAAAATTATCCCTTTTGACCAGTAAGGTTTTAGTACTTAATATTATTAAACCTAATATATTTAATATTAAATAAATATATAATTAATAATACATATACACACGTGGGCCACTAATTAATAAAATCCAACTATATATATATATATATATATATATATATATATATATATATATATATATATATATATATATATATATATATATATATATATAACTGATCTTTTTTTTCTTTGGTGTACGGAGGGATCTTGTTATTTGCAAGTTAAAGAGAAAGGCAGATGCTGATGATGATATGCCTTCCCAGGAAGAAGTTGAATAAAAGTAGTACAATTGATAGCTACTAATGATGCTGAAACTCTAAATTCATATGCCACTATATCAGTTGATTTAGCATTTGTTTAAGGCCATATTTGTTAAAATCCTTATCCTCTCAAAGTGCTTATTCTTATCCCTCTGTCACTTATCCTGTTCAAAAGTCATTGTACATCTAAAATACCTCTAACACTTATCTTGCAGTTCTTAGAAAACTCTTGTATATAAGTTTGTTTGTATTACTCTGATTATGTAGAAAAATAACTAGTAAATCATTTTCCTGTATTCTTCTTGTTCAATAATTTACATGATGTCAGAGCTTTAACTGAAATTTTGTTTTCCTCGGTCCGAATGGCTCTAGTTTTGAACTCCTCCTCCTCCACTCCTTCTATCACTTCCTCTTCTTCCTTTTCTATTAAACTTACCTAAAAAAAACTCTTTCATGGAAAACTCAGTTCACTCCTATTCTTAATCTTCAAGATCTTCATAGCCTTATTGATGGATCGACTCATTCTCCTTCAAAAACAATACCCACCTCTTCCATTGACCCCATTCCTATTTCTAATCCCGACTATGGACAATGGTTTAAAAAAGACCAACTTCTTCTCTCTTGGCTTATTGCTTCTATTTTTGAAGACATCTACCCTTTAATTATTGGCCTTCACTCCTCTTATGCCTTTTGGCAGGACCTTGCTAATGCCTTCGATTCTATTTCTCAAACTTGCCAACTTCAACTCCATATAGAACTTCAGGAACTAAAAAAGGCTGACCTTTCTATCTTTGCTTATCTTCAAAAAGCCAAAACTCTTATTGATGAACTTTATACAGTAGGCTGACCTATAATCACTGCTGAATTTAATGCCATCATATATAGGAACATTGGGTATGAGTATCACTCTATCATCACTGCTCTCAATCTTTATCTTGAACCCCATTTTTTATGAACTCCATGGGATCTTGTTGCTCATGAACTTTTACTCAAGAGTTCCCATGAGCCTATGGCCAACCTCACTCTCAAACCTCAATCACCACTTCTACCCACTCATTCTCAACCTCGATTTTGCTCATCTTCTCACAATAACTCCTTTCGACTAAACTCCAGTTACCATGGCTATCACAAAAATTGCCAACAACAGCAAGATAACTCAGCTTGTCAGATTTGTGGCTATAGGAACCATATAGCTCTCACCTGCCATCGGCGAAACCAGCAGGACCAAAATTTTGGTAACACCAGTAACAATAACAACTCTCTACCAAATGCAAATGTAGCAATTGCTCATTCCTCTGCTCCTCCCGTATAACTCAATTAGTTCCCTGACACAGCGGCCAACTACCATAGTATTCCAAATCCGAATCATTTGACATAAATCAATGAATATAGTGGCCCTGATCAACTCTTTGTTGGTAATGGACAAGGTTTGTCAATCTCTCATACTAGTAAAAGCTTTCTTTCTAACTTTGATTATACATTTAGATTGAATAATACCTTGTGTGTTCCTGAAATTAAAAGAAACTTACTTTCAGTACAGAAATTTACCACTGACAATTTCGTTTTCTTTGAATTTTGGCCATATTATTTTCTAATCAAGGATCAAACCACCAAGAAAATTTTGATGAAAGGGCCCAGTGAAGATGATGTGTATGTGTTGCGGCAACCTCAGCCCTTTATGCCTTCCGTGATTCAAGCTACTATAATGACTTTTTTGGATGAGTGGCATAGTCGGCTGGGCCACCCTAATAAGAAAAAAAAAATTTCTTTAACCAATCAAAATAAAATTTTTATCTCTGGTTTTGCTTTGAGTCCTTATGCTAGCTATTTTTTAGGAAAATTGAGTTATCTTCCTCTTGCCTCCAAGGTGCACAAGCGTGTTCATCCTTTTGAAATAATTTTTTCAGATGTTTGGAGACCAGCCCCTATCAACTTTAGTTTAGGCCATTGTTATTTTGTCATTTTTGTTGATGATTTCACCCGATTTACATGGATTTATTTTATGAAAGCTAAAAGCAAAGTCTTTAATAATTTTTTTTTGCAATTTGAACAATTGGTACTTCATAAATTTGGCAAAAAAAACACTACAAAAAAATACAGAATAGCGATAAAAATTAGCGAGAAAAATAAAATTTGTTGCTAAATGCACCATTTAGCGAAAACATTGCGATAAAAATTATTTTTGTCGCAAATATTCGTAGGGACTCATGAAAAAATAAATATTTCGACAATTTAGCGATAACTCAATCTTGTTGTCGCTAAACTTGGGCGCCAAAATTTTGGAGCAAAAAATAATGATGACTTAGCGAGGACATAACCCTCGCTAATTTAGCTTGGACTATGGTCCTCGCCAATTTAGTGAAGATGATTACGTTGGTTTTAAGGTTTAACTAATTAGCAAGGACATAACCCTTACTAATTTAGCTTGGACTATGGTCCTCGCCAATTTAGTGAGGATTATTCCCTAACTAATGTTCATTTCACATGGGTTTTAAGGTTTAACTAATTATCGAGGACACAACCCTTGCTAATTTAGCTTGGACTATGGTCCTCGCCAATTTAGAGAGGACATAACCCTCGTTAATTTAGCTTGGACTATGGTCCTCGCCCATTTAGCGAGGACATAACCCTCGCTAATTTAGTTTGGACTATTTTTCTTGCCAATTTAGTGAAGATGATTACGTTGGTTTTGTGGTTTAACTAATTAGCGATGACATAACCCTTGCTAATTTAGCTTGGACTATGATCATCACCAATTTAGTGAGAATTATTCCCTAGCTAATGTTCATTTCACATGGGTTTTAAGGTTTAACTAATTAGCGAGGACATAACACTTGCTAATTTAGCTTGGACTATGGTCTTTGCCAATTTAGCGAGGTCATAACCCTCGCTAATTTAGTGAAGATGATTGCATTGATTTTGAGGTTTAACTAATTTGCGAGGACATAACCCTCGCTAATTTAGCTTGGACTATGGTCCTCGCCAATTTAGTGAGGATTATTCCCTAGCTAATGTTCAATTCACATGGGTTTTAAGGTTTAACTAATTAGCGAGGACATAACCCTTTCTAATTTAGCTTGAACTATGGTCCTCACCAATTTAATGAGGATTAGTCCTTAGCTGATGTTCATTTTATGTTGGTTTTGAGGTTTAACTAATTAGTGAGGACATAACCCTTGCTAATATAACTTGGACTATGGTTCTCGCCAATTTAGTAAGAGTTATTCGCTCGCTAATATTTAATTCATGTTGCATGTGAGGTATGAACTAATTAGCAATGACGTAATCCTCGCTAATTTATTTAGTGAATAAATTGCGAGAATAATTTTCCTAGCTATTTTTATATGATTTTGATATCCAATATTTAAATTGTATTTAGATTTAATTAAATAAATTTAGATAGTATATTTTTTCGTAGCAAAAATTAAATGAATTAAATTATTAATTTTTAAATTAGCTAAATTGAAATAAATTATTATTTTTACATATAATAATATTAATTATTATTTAATTATATAATAAAAGAACTAGGACATAGTACACACAAAATTAGCTAGAAAAAAATCTCTCGCCAATTTCGCGAGACCTATGCCCTAGCAAATTATCCAAAATTTTAGTAGGATAAAAAAGGTGCTAGCGGGATTTATTTTTTCAAAATCCATAAAACAGATCATCTGGTTTAGCTTTGGAATTTGTGTGGTCCTCAGATGGAGAATATGCTGTTAGAGAAAGTACATCAAAGATCAAAATTCCGTTGCTAAATTTTGGCTCCAAAAATTCCCTCCACTTTTAGCAACGGAAGATAACCAAATATTTTTCCATTGCTAAATCTACAAAGTTTAACCAATTTTAGCAACGAAAACTTTTTTCCGTTGCTAAATAGCAACGGAATTGTTTTTCCGTTGCTAATTTAGCAACGGAATCAATTCCGTTGCTATTTTTCCGTTGCTATTTCCAGATTTTCTTGTAGTGAGAATATGCTGTTAGAGAAAGTACATCAAAGATCAAAATTTTCAGTAAAAATTTCTAGGTTCATACCCTCAATAGTTTTTTTTTTTTTTTTGGTCTTGATTATTTGAAAGATGCTGGAATCAACTAGTACTCTGTTGCTTATTATTGCAAGCTTGATTTTTTTTTTCTTTTTAATGTTCTTATATGTCAGTTCCATTGTTCTCAGAAAAGGTGTTGTCTGATTTTGTCTGTTCATTTGGGTTTTCGAGGTGAGTTTGGCTGCTAGTTTGAGAAATAAATTAATATGAAATATTGAAGCCTCTTTAGGGACGATTGCGAAATTAAAGAAATTATGGGTATAGCAGTAGTATATGTACTTGAGTTGGTCTTTTTCTCTCACCATTTGCCTGATTATGTTCACTTTTAATGCTTGATGCTTGACATACTGTGGACGCTCTTGTAAATGTATATATGTATGTATATATATTGTGAATTTTTAATGGTGAAAGGGGTTGCTAGATTTATCATTTTTTAAATATTTAATGGTTTATGTGAAAAATATGGAGTTAATGAAGTTTGTTTATTTCAGGAGAAGAAAAGTGTCCGACCAACATTTTCTATTGAGTGTAATATATGGAGGAACTTTGTTGGCAATGTGTGCTACTGACTTCATTTGTTTTTATGATTGGGCTGAATGCAGGTTGATTAGAAGGATTGATGTCACTGTAAAAGTAAGCAGAAATGCTTTCTGTTTCAATTTTATTGGTTTGTTCAAAATCGTCCACTCGTTGTAGATTTTTTACTTTTGTTCATGTATGTCAGAACCTTTATTGGGCTGATAGTAGTGATTTGGTGGCAATTGCCAGTGAGACGTCATTCTGCATCCTCAAATACAATGTGAGGTTTCATTTTAAATTTTTCCTTTGGATCCGTGGATGTTTTCTTACCCTCATTTACAGTGTCCATTTCATGCATGTTTTATAGAACTGAAGTTGATGTTTAATGTTACAGCGGGACATAGTTTCATCTTATTTAGACAGTGGAAGGCCTGTGGATGAGCAAGGTGTTGAGGATGCATGTTCTTAGTTGCATATATATTAGGTCGTGTCAAATTGGTGGCCTTGCCTTGATTATTTGTTCTATGCCTTGATTATTCATTCTATTGATTTAGGTAACGACAATGTATCATTTGGACCGTCCAATGTACTTGTTGGGTTATCTTGCTAGTCAAAGTTGGGTGTATCTAATAGACAAAGAATTCAAGTAAGTTTTATTTATTTATTTATTTTTTTAAAAGAGCTATTTGTGTTTTTATTATTAACCTCTGCTGACTTAATCTTTATTGCTGTGCAGTGTTATTGGGTGCACTTTACTTCTAAGCCTAATTGAGTATAAGACCTTTGTGATGCGTGGAGACCTGGAAAGAGCCAATGATCTTTTACCTTCCATTCCTAAAGAACATCATAATAGGTAAGTACAACATTCCCTGTTGTTAAATAATTCATAATGGATGTTTACCCTTGTCTTCTAAACAATGGGTGTGGTTTGATGAGCGGCTTTTTGTAACGAATGTGTATTGCTTGGTGAATGTTGGATTAACTGCAAATACTTGTGGAAATATTTCATGTGCAGTTTGGTTAACTGCTTTAGTGCATTCATTTGGCTTGTCGTTTTAAGCTTTTCATAAGGTTTCATTGTGATTTTAATTCCAATAGGCCTTTATACCTTTATGGTCATTTGAATGAATTAAGGTTGTATTTCACATATGACTTGAAAAATTGGTTTGCTAACTTAAGCATCTGCATCATTTGGTTAGTGGCATAATGCCCATATTTTATTTTATGTGTTCAACATATTTGTCGTTCAATGAGGATGAGGAACTCTTATCAAATTGCACAGCTGGCCTCTCATACTACTGGAATATGTTTCATTTCTAATCTTTGTCCTGAAATTTTGCACTAGCATAGTATGCATCATTGTTGCTACTAAACATAATTTTTTTATATAATTTTTTTGTTGCCAGCGTGGCTCATTTCTTGGAATCACGCGGTGTGGTAGAGAATGCTTTGGAGGTAGCTACAGATCCTGATTACAAATTTGAGTTGGCTATACAGCTTGGCAGATTGGAAATTGCTAAGGTACGTTCAATCATAGCTCTTGTTTCTCAGAGTATGCAATGGATAATGCTAACTTTAAGTCACTTTAACCTTCTTCTTGATGAATCAGTAACCTTGTCTCTGCTCTGATTATCCATGTCTCTCTTTTGTAGGATATTGCCACCGAAGTGCAGAGCGAGTCCAAGTGGAAGCAGTTGGGAGAATTAGCTATGTCAGCTGGAAGGTAGTCTGCTACAATGTTTGACCTCTTAATTTTCTGGGTCCAGCTTATTTTCATAGCCAAAAATAATTGTTTGTAGTACTTTCCCTGTCTCATTGGTGGTATGAACTAACATAATGTTTTTAATTCTTTAATTGGGGAACTCTCCAAGGGAATTCTTAAGTTATAGTTGTTCATGATGAACTGTTTATTATTAAGGTTAGACAAGTCATGCAATTACGCATGTTCGTGTATTTGCATTTCAAAGAACATTCCTCTTTTCATATTTCACATATTTCAATTTTATTCTTATTCTGAATTGTGTAGTTACATTTAGAAATGGCTGAGAAATGTATGAAGCGGGCAATAGATTTCAGTGGCCTGTTGCTTCTATATTCTTCTTTAGGAGATGCAGAAGGGATTTCAAATCTAGCATCTCTGGCAAAAGAGAAGGGGAAGAACAATGTTGCATTCCTTTGTTTGTTTATGTTGGGAAAATTGGAAGATTGCCTTCAGCTTTTGGTGGAAAGGTAATTGTTCTATTACTTTCACGGAAGAACATTAATTGACATGGTTGTCGATACTAAATCATTCTTCTTGCAGCAGTCGGATACCTGAGGCTGCTTTAATGGCACGATCCTATCTTTCTAGCAAAGTTTCTGAGATTGTAGCAATATGGAGAAAAGACCTTAGCAAAGTATCTTCTTGTTCAAAAGTATTACCTTTTCATTCAAGAGTGTTATTAGAATAGCTAAGCTATTCCTTTGTTCATTGAATCTCGTGATATGATCCTCCTCATTTGTGTAGTTGTATCCAGGTAAGTTAATTTGATCTCTTATTTTAGATAAGCCTATTTCCAACTAACCAAACCATTTAGAGAGCATTGATATAATTGTATCTTCGTGTCTATTGCTTTAATCCTTTTTTTTTTGTTTTCCTTGAACTTATATATCTATAGTTATATGAGTGGTTTTAGGCCTTCTTAAAGGATGTGAGAATTTCAAGACCTGTGGCAAGCTGCCTATTTTATATTTAAATGGGCAAATGTTTCGAATATCTAACACTATAGACACAGAGATACAATTTTTTGTATATATATTTTTGTTTTTCTTGACATGGACAATGATGTCATGGTTTGAAAGCATGCTTCATAGGCTGTGAAATAACAGTCAATGCTAGAAATTTATGAATTGTTTTTCTTATATGAAATTCTTTCTAAGTGCAAAGTTTGCTTTAACTTTCTTCTATACCTTCATATAAATGAGTTCTCTTTTGCTGATATGTAGAAGCCAGCAAATTCTATTGTGGATGGAGTTCTTGGTTATTTGCAATCAATCAATACACAATTATACGAACTAGAAGCAACTAACATTTTATAAACTGCTTATGACTTTCCATTGTTACTGTTATATATGCATATATTATTTTAGATAAATTATTGGCAATGTTATACACTTGTAAATAACAATTTATTCATTAATATATATTTTTTAAATTAAATATTAAGTAAATATAAATTTGTTATTTTTTAGTTTATTGTTTAAATAATGAAATTTTCATATTAAATTAATGAAAATAAGTTCATATCAACATTTAGCGAAGATAAATCTCATGTTAAATTTAGCAAGAATAATATTTGTCATAAAAATGCATGCTAAAATTTAGTAAGTAACTTGTTCTTAGCGACAACACTAGCAAAAGTTAGAGAGGATTTAATCCTCACAAAAGTTAACGAGGACTAATTCTTCGCAAAGTTAGCGAGGAATAAATCCTCGCAAAAAATAGCGAGGACTAAATACTCACAAAGTCCTCGCAAAAGTTAGCGAGGGCTAATTCCTCGCAAAAGTTAGCGAGGATTTAGATAGCGAGTACTAAATCCTCGCAAAATTAGTGAAGACTTAGTCCTCGTAAAAGTTAGCGAGGATTGATATCCTCGCTAAATTCAGATAGGATGACTTTTGTTATAATTTTTTGTCCTTGCTAAATCCTCGTTAATTTAATTTAGCGATGAAAAATCATCATTTAGCGAGGATTTTTGTCCTCGCTATTTTGCATTTTTCTTGTAGTGAAATAACTGCATTTCACTCAGATTAGGGTGGAGAATATCAATGTGTTCATCAATATTTTAAACAACATGGCATACACCATTGCATAGCCTATCCATACACTCATGAACAAAATGGCACATCAATAGTTTAACGTTACTTGCTCATGCACACTTACCTTTACAATTTTGGAATTGTGCCTTGGAATATAGTGCCATTTTAATAAATGTTTTACCATCTGATGCATTTCATAACAATTTCCCATATTCCAAACTTTATGAGAAAGACCCAAATTACTTGGCATTCCAACCTTTTGGTTGCTCAATTTTCCATTGTTAAGACCCAATAATTCTCATAAATTTTCTTATCGTAGTCTAGAATGTATTTATTTAGGTCAAAGTCCCTATCATACTGCCTATCATTGTCTAGATGCCAGTACTGGTCGCATTTTTTTAGCAAAGCATGTTAAATTTCATTCTAATTATTTTCCTTATACTAGCCATGCCACTCACTCCAAAGCTCAATAGGCTGAGTCCCATTGGTTGATCGTAACATGCAGTACTCCTTCTTCTTTGGACCTCTCATCAACTCATGGTACCATCACCATCACCAACTCAAACTCTACTTCTTCTTTATCCTCTCATACAAATACTCCAATTTATCTTGTCCTACTGCGTCCCCATCTACTTCTCATAATTCTTAAGGACTTCCACTGGTAGTTGACCTCACTAAATGCCAAGACTTAACCCTCTCTGCACCACTAACAAAGTCTGAACACCTCACCACACCTACCCCCATAAAAACTCATCATATGATCCTTCACCCCAAACCAAAACCAAAAAAAATCTCCTTCATCGTCACATCTTCTCTCACTCAGGAACCCACATGTTTTACTAATGCTAATAAACATCAAGTTTGGAAGAATGCTATGTATGAAGAAGTTACAGCCTTGCTTCAAAATCAGACTTGGGTCTTGATGCCACGGCCTGCTTATGCCAAAGTTATAAAAAACAAGTGGATTTCACTACAAAAAAAAGCGAAATAGCGACGATATTATTTTCGTCGCTAATTAGCGACTATTTATTGTTTTCGTCGTGGAAATAAATTTGTCATAAATTTAGCGACTAAATAGCGACGAAACACTAAAAACAGTCGCTAATTTTTGGCGGCAAAGATTGGCGCCTTTTTTGCGACTGATTAGCGACGAAACAGTTTGTCGCTAACACTGTTTCCTTAATTTAATGTTTGTCAATTAATTTCAGAAACACAGCGACGGAAATGCGTTGCTATATTTAGTCGCTAAATTTATTTTATTTTATTTTATATTATATTATTTATCTATTTTCATTTAAATTTTTAAATAAATTTATAATTATATTTATTGATTTTATTAAACATTATAAAATTAATAAAAAATATACATACATATTAATGTTTGCTAATTATTTTCAATAATTTTTAAAAATATTTTATATGATATTATTTGCCTATTTTAAAAAAAATTATAATTTCAATTATTTCAAACATTATAATATAAATGAAAAATAAAATTATATATTTATTGTTACTAATTAAGATTAAAAATTAATTCAATTAAATTGAGGATTAAAATCACAAAAAAATAATTAATTCAAGGAATTTATAATTTTATTTATTGATTTTACCAAATATTCTAATATTAATTAAAAATATACACATATATCATAATTTTGATTTATAATGAAATTATTTGAAAATTTAGTCTTCTTTCAATTCCAATAAAATTTATATTTAATTTTGAAATTATATTAATAAAAAGTTCTAACCAAAATTTAATTATTGTTTTTTAATGTTTTCATTGATTACAAATGTATCCTTACTTATTTATTTATTTATCAATGTGCCATAAATTAATTTTCGGAGCTTTTTTTGTAATAAATATATCTAACCATAAATTAATTAAAACAACATTGATTACCATAAATTAATTAAAAAACCAAAAGGAGACGATGATCCGGCTAAAGTAAATCAAAATAATAATAATAATAATAATAATAATAATAATAATAATAATAATAATAATAATAATAATAGACAACAACATTCTAGAGAGCCTGGAAATTTCAGGACAAAAGGACCATGGCCACGAATTTAAAAAAACAAAAGAAGATAATTTGGAAGTGCAGGTTATTTTCTAGCTCTTGACATGCGTGTCAAGAATGTGGCACAAATATAAAATAATAAGTGTCAAAAAAAGTCTCAAGTTAATTTATTATTGATTTTGAGTGTAATTTTTAAAGTACATAAGTTAGAGGGCTTAAATAAAATTTTGCGGGACCAAAATTAATACTTTGCCAAAACTATGCTGTTTTGACCTTTTTTTCCTTTTCCTTGGCTGTTCCAGAAGCCACGTCCATAATTTTCTTTCTTCTTTCTTTATTTTATTTTTCTTCCTTTCTTTCTCTTCTTCATCCTGATCGTGTTTTCATCTTCGCCGTTGCCACTCTCCATTAGCCGCCGCACTGCCATCGTCGCCTCCACCTGAGTAGCTGTCGATGCCATGCCCCTTTCTCCCTCTCACGCGATAGTGGTCGCAATTCTTTGGCTATCCTCTCTTGCTCGATTTCCCCCACTTAAAATCGTCCCCTATTTGTTTCTTTTCTTCTCTTAATCCCTAAGTAAGCCTTATTTCACCCTTCAATGGTTGTTTTGTGATGGAAAATTGAAGAGAGAGTGAGGAGATTTAGATCTAGGAATTGTGATAAAATTAGGGTTTTAACATTTATTTGAATTTAAGCCATTTTCGTTGAATCAACATAAGATATTGTTGTTGTCGTTTCGATCATCCTTCATGAGCAAGCAGATTCCAGGTAATTTAAAATTAAATTTCATTCATGATCTGTAAATTAAGTTTTTATTTCATTTCATTTCATTTCGACATTCTTCCCGTTTTCTTGCCAAATTTTAATTTTTTGTTCATTTCTACAAAATCGTCAGATTTTTGTTGTATTCAAGGGTAGTTTGAACATACTTCTTTGGCCCAGTCTAAATTTGAAGCTTTTAAGTTTTGTGGGTTCATTATGCAGTCTCAGGTATGCTAACATTTCCTACTGTGTTCTTAAAGTTTTCATTTTTTTGCTTTCATTTTGAGAAAGATTATTGTTTTACGGATTTCTGCTCTAACTAGAAATGGGATTCTCTAGTCAGCACCCATTTATGGTTTTCCATTTTCTTGCATCTTCATCTACTTATCCTATTTTGAGCTGCAACTCTTGTCTGCTCTGAAGTAGATGAGAAAATGGCAAGATACGAAATTCTTTTTATATTTTTTTATTAGTTTAGAAAGGAGAAATGTGCAAGCTACGGAATTCTTCATTTTCAATTAATTCTAAAATAATTGATGTATTTTTCCTTGACCAGGATTATAACCCTTAACTTTTTTACATTAAGGAAAAAAACTTAAATTGTAATATTGAAGTCCAAAATGCTAGTTTTTAAAAATTGATACATGATTTAGATATTTTTTTTGGTGACACGTAAGGATTATAACCCTCTTGGGATTCTTCTGGTGACACGTCTACAGAAGAAGGTAAGCTATTACTAAAGATTTTTTTTAAAAAAATTGATACATGATTTAGATATATTGTATATATCAAATTAATAGTATATTACTATTTATATATGTTAATTATTATTTCATTTCTTGTTTTAATTAATTTTATATAGATAGCAATAAATTATTGACTTGATTTATAAAAATTGCTTAGAACAAGAATTTATCACTGATATATGAATCTTTTTCTTCTATTTTAATAAAAATGAGTTAATTAGAAAACTCCGACTGCCCCATGTGTTTGCAATCCGTTAGTCTGAAGGATCCTGCCAGGTTGGTTTTACTAGTTATTTTTTGATTCACTTTATTATTTTGTAAATGTTTTTATTTAGACCTATATTTCTAACATGTCCTGAATAAACTAATGCACTACTGTGGCAGTCAAGAATTGCTTGAAGCAGTAGAGCGAGAGAGGAAATTGAGGGCTGCTCCATCAAGGAATGCCACTATATTTCATTATCCAACACTTGGTGATTTTGAATTGCAACATGTTAGTTTTCTGCAGTATTCTGTTTGATTGAAATCTTTGCCAGCATCTGTCATAATGCATCAAAGCCTCGCTGCATCTGGATCTACCAACATGCCAACAGCTCGTCGAGTAGTAGTGGAAGCTGGGTCCGTCAGAGGTTAGTGGAAGCTGGGTTCTAGTAGTTATTTGAGATTGCTGTTTAGCCTGTGTTTTGATTGGTTAATGAAATAATGTTTAGCCTGATTAGTAGATTGATTGTAGTTGCTGTTTTTCCTGGTTTTTTTGTGACTATCTTCAGATTTATGGTTAGTCCTTCCTTCCTCTCTTTATTTTTGGATTTTAAATACTTAGTAATTGCACCTGTATTTGTATATCTGTTTTAACAAGTTTTTAATTAATTTTTATAATGAAGCAGTCATGTCCTGTTATCATTAGTACTGATGAACATATATTTTGCATGTCCTTTGGTCATGAAAAGGGTGATATCACTGACTTGGCTGTAAGTTCCAACAATGCCTTGGTGGCTTCTACTTCAAATGATTGTATAATTCGAGTTGTAAGCTTCTTTCATATCCAATTTTATAGGCTTATGCACAGAAACACACAAACACAAAGCCAGCTTGATCTTTCATCTCAACAAATTTTGAACAAGTGAAAAAGACATTTGTAACTTGATCTCTGTTTTTATATAATATAATTTGCAGGTTGGAACCTTCCTCCCAATGCTCTAGGATTATAACCATGAGCTTTCATCAGCGCACAATCATCAATGGAGTTAGTTGGAAGGAGGTTTTAAGCGTGAAACTTTTTAAAATTGCCATCGTCACTATTTACTGATTGTTTTATTTGAACATTATCGTTAATGTTAATTTGGATGTTATTTTTAATATTATTGTTTATTGTTTAGGATGATACTTTGTGGAGTCACAAAGTCTTTATTACTTCAAGTAATTTATAATTCTATATTAGTTATGAATTGATATTATGTTTTATATTATAAATTTATAAATTACATTTGGATTTGTATTTACATATTTATGTATGGTTTCTATTAAATATTAGGTAAACAATGAATTAATGTATTGTTTAATTATATGTAAAAAAATAAATTCATAAATTTTAAAAAATTAACATTGTTAATATAGCGACAGAAATAGCGACGAGTGTACTAGTCGCTAAAAATGTGCTAATTTAGTAAATAAACATATATTAGCGACGGTAACAGCAACTCTAAAGTTCGTCGGTAATTTTTAGAGACTAAAAATAGCGACGAATATTTCGTCGCTAAAATATTCTTAATATATTGGCGATTGATTTTAGGGGTTAATTAGCGACGGATTTTAATTTTAGCGACGGAACTTTTGTCGCTAAATTTAGCGACTGTTTTCCGTTTTAGTCGCTAAAATCGCCAGCGACGGCCAAATAGCGACAAACCGTCGTTCCGTCGCTATATTTAATTAGCGACGAAAGTTCATTAAATAGCGACGGATAATTCCCTATTTTTTTGTAGTGTTTATCACATCAAATGCAAGTCGGATGGTTCCCTTAAGAGGTATAAAGCACGGTTGGTGGCTAAGGGATTTACACATAAGTTCGGAATAGACTATACAAAAGCATTCTCTCCGGTTGTTAAATTTACAACTGTGAGAACTGTGTTATCTCTTGCAATGGCACACAATTTGGAGATATGCCAACTTGACATCTCCAATGCATTTCTTCATGGGTTTTTGGATAAGGAACTTTTTATGGAGCAACCAATTGGATTTGTAGACAAGTAACATCCGGGTTATGTTTGCAAACTTTAAAAGTCTCTCTATGGCCTAAAATAGGCTCCTCGAGCTTGGTTTGAATGCCTCCAAGAATTCATGCTGTCCCTTAATTTCTATCGTTCCCAAGCATATCTCTCACTCTTTATTTATTCTCATGGTGCTCACAAATTGTTTGTTCTTGTCTATGTTGATGATATACTTTTCACAAGTAATTCAGCAAAAATACTTGAGTGGTTTGTCCATCACTTACAACAAGTTTTTCCTATTCGTGACCTTGGTGATATTCATTATTTTTTGGGCATTGAACTTACACGCACATCAAAGGGACTACTTCTATCTCAAACTAAATATATTGAAGACATTTTACAAGCCACTAATATGCAATATAGCAAGGGTTGCCGCACCCCTATGGCCACTCTACCAAATCTCAGTAAGCATATGGGCACTGCTCTCTCTTCGGGTAATGAGTAGAGATAGGTTGTTGGAGCTATTTAGTATGTTACATTGACTCGCCCAGATATTGCTTTCAGTGTCAACAAACATGCCCAGTTTATGCACTGTGCCACCACAGAATATTGGCAAGCTTGCAAACGGCTTTTGCGTTATCTGTGTGCCACTTCTAGTCATGGATTACTTCTTCAAAGTGATTCATCCTTTGTCCTTCATTGTTACTTTGATAGTGATTGGGAAGGGTGTCCAGATGATCTTAAATCCACATTTGGCTATCTTGTTTATTTAGGAAAAAATTTGGTGTCTTGGTCTTCGAAGAAACAACCCACTGTGGCTCGATCCAGCATAGAAAGTGAGTATAAGGCACTTGCAAACACTACAACAGAGGTCATATGGCTAATGACTCTTCTTCAAGAACTTGGAATCTCGTTGAAGTCACCCGCTCAACTTTGGTGCGACAGTGTAAGTGCTATTTATCTTGCCTCAAATCTGGTGTTTCATGCACGCATAAAGCATGTGGAAATTGATTATCATTTTATTTGAGATCAAATCAAATGCGGCTTAGTTCAAATCTGATTTCTCAAGAGCACGAATCAGGTGGCTGATGTGATGACCAAACCGTTGGGTTCAGCTCTATTTACCACCCACTGTTGCAATTACGTCTTTGGTCCCCGATGACATAGCTTGAGGGGGCTGTTAAAATCCTTATCCTTTCAAACTACTTCTTCTTATCCCTGCTGTCACTTATCTTGTTCAAGAGTCATTATACATCTAAAATACCTCTAACACTTATCTTGCAGTTCTCGGGAAACTCCTGTATATAACTCTGTTTGTATTACTCTGATTATGTAGAAAAATAACCAGTAAATCATTTTCCTGTATTCTTCTCATTAAATAATTTACAATATTTATATCGCAATTTCCTTTATTTCTAGAGACCTTTGCATGTCATTTTCCGTCAGAGTTTCTTTGGTTAAATGTTTCTGTTGTGTAGGTGCCGTTTTAAATTTTTATGTTGCACTGGAAACTTTAATTAATTAGTGTTCGTTCAAGTAAAATTTTCCAGTTGTTTTCTATAATTTTATCTATTTTCATAATTATAGTTGTAGCCTTGCAGTTTTTAATAAAATGCCTTTTCTTTGTAATCATCGAGAGAAAATACTTTTTTTTTTTAATGTAGAGCATTTTTGAAAGGTGAAATATAAAAAAATGGCAATTAAGAAAGAAAAAATTTTAAAAAATGGTATTTATAAAAGATAGAAAATGTGAATGTGCAAATATGGATTTTTTTTCTTTTTTGTGGCATTTGTTAAAAAATCCTGTGTAGATTTTAGAGTATGATAATACTCATTGTATACCCCATTTCATTTCTCAAAATATTATTTTTCATATTCTTAACCAAATTATCTACCATGAATTTGTACTTTAATCATATATAGGGTAGTTGTTCATAGTAGGGGTGTGCATCGGTTGGGTTTGGGTGAACCCGACCCGAACCCGATTAACCCGAAATTCCTGCATTTCCCTCACCCGACCCTATATAAATATAGGGCCCTTACCCGATTAATCCCATTTTTTTCGGCCTCCGACCCGAATAACCCGATTAACCCAAATTTTATTTTTTTTAATTTACATATTTAAATTAAAATCCTAAATTAATAATATTAAATACCATAAAAATATTTTAAAAATACAACAAACTAATAATTTCAAAATTACGTTAAATATATATTATATATTAATTAATATTGTAGAGAAATTATATTTTTTTATTTATATATTTAAAAAATCGGGTTGTTCGGTCGGGTTAGTCGAGTTTTCACCCGACCCGAACTATACCTAATATCAAAAACCGATTCGACCCTATTAACCCGATTAACCCCACCCGAATTAGGCGGTTCAGGTTGGTCGGATTTATCGGGTCGGGTCGGTTTTTGCACACCCCTAGTTCATAGGGAAGTAATGGAGATAAAATGACTAACTAAATTAAAGTTTTGCATGCAGATGTGGCTCAAGAGTCGACTTTTGGACAAATTTGTCATCATGAAAAAAAAAAATACAACTTTTAGTGATTGAAGCAGGGATCGGTAGATGTGCAACTCCAATACTATGCATACACAACTAATTAATTCAACGACATGTCATCATTTCAATTACATTTGACTACATGCCCTCAAAGCATTGGCTGCCGCATCAAAGCCGAATGTTGCAAGCGAAAGCATCTCTGATTCTGAAACTCCGTTTTTGTTCTGAAAAAAATCACCACAAAAAAAGGCTTCAATTATTTATTCCTTTCTTTCAAATAACAACATTAATTGAATCTAAAATTAAATGTTAATAAAACCTAATTTTGGTTTCTCAGCCTGAAGCAACGTCTAATTGTCATGAAACACAGTATGCTGATGATGGTATAGATCTTCAATTAGTTGCTTAAGCCAAATGCTTTCTTATGTGGCCATCGCTGCTGCTCGATACTCATCTATTCAATTGTTGACAATGAAACTGTCGGCTGCCTTTTACTGCACTTAAGAGACTGCTTATGTTCCAAGTTTGAATACGTATCCGGTAGGATACCTTCTTGTGTCACGGTCACCTGTATAATCAGCATCACAGTAGCCCACTACCTTGATCATTTCACTTTTCTTGTAAAGGAGCCCATATCCAGTTATCCCTTTCACATATCACAGGATTCGTCGAACTGTTTCAAGGTGGGGCCTCTTTGGATTTTGCATGAATCTACTAACGACGCCAGCTGCAAACGCAATATCAGGCCTTGTTAATGTTAGATAAATTAGGCTAGCTCCCAACTAGTTGTCAATACATAGTGGTATCTTCTAAATCTCTCCCTTCAGAACAAAACTTGACATTTGGTTTTATAGGAGTTGAAATTGGTTTGCATTCAGCCATTCCAAACTTGTGCAACAAATCCTTTGCATATTTTTGTTGACGAAGTTCTTGTAGTCAATTTCAAGTCCAAGAAAGTGATTTTACTCTCCAAGCTCCTTCATTTGGAACCGCACATATAAGTTCTCTCTAGTTCGATAAATCTCATCTTTTTCATCTCTAATGATTGTTAGGTCATCCATGTAAACTAGTACAATTACCATCTTAATTACCACCATATGATTTAACAAAGAGGCTCGAGCCTGTATGGCTAAGTGAATAGCCATTTTAAACTAAAATTTAACAATCTTTCCGTACCATGCTCTAGGTGCTTGCTTTAGACCATAAAAAGCCTTCTAAAGCTTGCAAACATGCTTATGATAAGTGTTATCCTCAAACCCTTTTGGTTGCTCCATGTATATATCTCAATTTACCTCTCCATGAAAAAAAAAAGCATTCTTCACGTCTAACTGCCAGAGCTTCCATGACTTCTTTGAGGCTAGTGCTAGTAAAACATGCACAAATGTCACTAATAACCTGCTCAAACTATTCTTTAAACTTTTGAATTTTGTCTCTAAAAGTTTCATAATTGATGCTAAAAGTTTATATCCTCTCGAGAAAAGTCGATTACTGTTGCTAAATTAACATTTACTGTCTCTAATATAAAAAATCTGTTGCTAAATTCATATGCTGTGGATATATTATTATATGTAGTCGCTAAAGTTGAACTGTCACTCAAAGTGTTGCCTTTGATGCTAAAATAAGCTATTGTTGCTAAAAGGTTTTGATTTGTCGCTGCAAGCATCACTAGTATCGCTAAAGGGAGAAGATTGTCGCAAACTCTTGAAAACTGTCGCTAAAACTCTTCTCTTCGTATCACATAATATAACCAATAATGTACTTTTCTAAATGTCAAAAACTGTTAATATATGTAGATATCTGTCTCTAAAGTCGTAGAAACTATAGCTCTAGTTAAACATAATGGGTGCAAAAGGCTTCCAATTGTCTGTCACTAAAGTTCCAATGTCTGCCGCTAAAAATATATTGTTGAGAATAGTTTAAAACTCTTTCCCTAAATTACTAGAGATCTGTCGTTACAAGCCAAGAGTTTTGTCGCTAGAAGTCCACAAAGCTGTTGCTAAAAGTTGCCAGAATTGTCATTGGGGGTCCAGAAATGTCATTATTGTTCGATTTTTTAGTTAGAACTACCGAAAATCCATGCTGGCATCAACTAATCAAATCAATGCCAACTCAAATAAGAGGGACGTGTAAATAAAGGAGGCAAAGTTTTTATTTGCTGTAAATAAGAGGGACATGTATACTTGACGTTTATCCAACTTTTTTTTTTTGTTTCGTTTTATACATTGTTAATTTTTTGTAATATAATTTTTTTTAAAAAAATAAAATATGTTTTGCCACAATTAATGTTAAATATTGTAACTTGTGTTAATTAAGTTTTCGTTTTTATTCTAGTTAAAATAATTTTAAAACTAAATAAAAAATTTTAGGTTTCAAATTAGAATTGGAACTAAAACCGAACAGGAATCGTCTTAAAACCGTCTCCATCCTATTTTTATTCTCGTTTCAAATAAGTATTCATGAGATCTAAATCAATAGTTCCAAAATAGAAAATTTGCAGTTTTGAAACCATTATCACCCTAACGAGAATTAGAGAATATTATTTAAAAAAAAAAAACGATAAACTCCCACTTTGCTCCATAAATTTTCTTAGAATAAAAATGATTGTAACGTAGCGTAAATTAAAAAAAAAAAAGAGCCTCATCCAAACCTGAACTATGCCTACTAATTAACCACTTTTAATGCCAATAATATATAATGACAATGAGAAAGTAGGAAAAAAAATATAAAAGTATCCCTCCTTAGCTAGCTGAAGTTGATCATAATCACAGGTGTAGCACATAAAGTACTTGCGGAGAATATAGCATTACAAATTAAGCAAGTGCAAGACAGAGGCAATGCCGTGGGAGAATATAGCATTACAAATTAAGCAAGTCCAAAATCTAACAGCAAGTTTCAAGGATCTGTTGCGGGATTTGCTATGATTGCAGCATCTCAAGCCGTGGGAGATACATCTGCATGTACTATTATGTAAATGCTTTACCAGCTCAAAATTATAAGGTTTTGTGCTGGAAATGGTAAAAATGTAGTGAATAAGAATCTCGTTATTGCGTGTGCTTATTAAGTGTTGCATGTTTGTTTGTGTAGCACATGTATTAAGTATGTTTGCACGTGTGGGTTTAGTTTAATTTCATAATGGGAACTTTACATTATGATAATAATGTATGTATGTTTATCAATAAATTGTAGAGGTATACCGTCGAGTAAGATTTCGAGTTCGAATTTTAGTTAGCAGTATTGTTAAATATTTCAGATTAAGTGTTTATAAAAATACAATTTTTTTTATTGGCTTGAACAATATTCTCATATCACAAGTTAGTCTTTGGAATTAAGTTAAATTTATTTTTTTTTACCAGATACCATTGAAACTAAAAACAAATTTGTGTTTTATGTGATGTCATTGTATTTCTTTGATTTCCATATTATCCGCTCTGTAATCAATAAATATACTTTTAAAACCGCAAACTTCTGATATTGATTATAGGCTTTTTGAAAGCATAGGTTTAAATAATCTTTGCCATCCATTTTCTATATGTAAAGAATTTATGAACATAGACTTTAATTTTTATATGGGAATTCATGTCTTAGGTTCCAAACTAATAAGCCTGGTCTGATTCCGCGATAAGCCTATCTTATTATAGTGTTACATTATGGACTTAGCATTTGAAGATTAATTATTTTATCCCTTGTTTTTAGTATAATGATAACCTAACTATGTCTCGGGTCCGCAGATAGCCCGGTCTTCCAGTTATTTGGGTTATCTAGGATTCGAATTATGGCTTCTAACGACATCGTCTTGATAAGCCCTATTTGGACAAGGATTAACGACAACCTAAATAAAGCAGAACTCTCATTGCGGAAGTTTAGCTTAGCTTTCTACATAGTCTATACTTTCTTTAGAGGGATTCTACAAACACTTGGAGTCCTAGTTAGAACAGGACACATGCCCTTATAAATAGCAAGGCTATAAGATACTTTTCTCTCTCTTAGCCTAATTTAATTTATATTTTTCTCTACCAACTTGACCGTCGGAAATTTTCCTCGTCGAGACCCCCATGAGACTTTCTCTGCTTTTAGTTGCTTTTGAAGCATCGAAGAACTCTTTGATGCAAGTCGGATCTTAGGAATAGCCCGGTAAATTCGAACTGTTATTATTTGGTGCGGTGAGCGTGAACCTTTATCCCTGAAAAAACCATGAACACTGAGGATGAAAACACCTAAACCGAAAACAACTGGAGCACCACCCCACCACCTCCACATATACCTATCTTCCCATCCCTTGAGCCCACTCGTGAAGGGGCCTCCACAAATCTCCCCATCACTAGCCTGCCTCCTGCAACCCCAGCAACTCCTATACCCGGCCTTACTCCTAAGCTTGATCAAGCCCTCTTGATGACGCTGTTGCACCTAGTAGCATAAGCGCCAACCCAACTGTCACAATTAACCGTCATGGTAACAAACACCCCCACGAACACTGAAACTATAAACTCCATACCCCCAACAAACATCTCAGTGCCCACAATCACTTTAACAATGAACGAATTCAATAAACTTTTTTAAGAAAGAATGTTAAAATAATAAAATTGCAACATGCTGCAGTATCAAGGCAGCTTTCGCTCCCCTCTTTCCAAAACCATAATCTCCACTCCTTTTTTGAACATGAAATTGCCCAATCTACCAAGGTATAATGAAAGCACGGACCTCCGAGCACATGTGGATCAATTCCACTGTACCATGTTGATCTATACCATATAGGACGTCACCTTCTACAAAGTGTTTTTGCAGACCCTGCAGAGTCCACCCAAATTTGGTTCAAAAATTTACCAGAGCACTCAATAAACAAATTTCAGCAGCTTAGTGACATATTTGTAGCAAAGTTTGTAGTAGCCATCCAACCAACTAAAATCTCAGCCGATCTGCTCCATGTCATCTAAGAGAGGGAAAAACCCTTGTAGAGCTACATGGAAAGATTCAATGTGATAGCTATGGACATTCAGAATCTAAACCTGGAGGTCTCCATCAATGCACTCAGTAGGAATAAAAGGTGTTAAGATTTTAGCGACTCCTTGAGCAAGAAGCCCCTTTTTGATTTTACCGAGCTAGTGACCAGGGCTTATAAGTACATCCGAATGGATGAAGCTAGGAGATTGAAGTACAATGCGCAGATAAAGGAATACAATGACAACTTTCAAACAATAGGTCAGGATAGAAAAAGTTCTAGAAGGGGCGATTCACTAGCTATGAGGGGGGGGGGGTCAAACAGAGCATACATAGTTTCAAAATCGTACTCAAGCAATCAAAGTGAAGATTAGTTCACCAAATTAAACACTTCCTTTGCATAAATCTTATCCTGAATGAAGAAGAATGATTAAGTAAATTGGCCTAAACCCATAAGGGAAGATCCGAAGAGGGACTATAGTATATATTACACCTTTCATAAAGATAAGGGGTATGAAACTAATGATTGTAGATAGCTCAAGAGAGAAATAAAATACCAAATTAATAAAGGCGAGCTGAAGTAATTCATTAAGGGGAGCAAAAGTGATGATAGGCGATCACCACCTCGGTAGTCGAATAAGAGGGAAGGATGTAACAACAAGAAAACCCTAGCAAGAGTGATCCATGTGATCGCAAAAGGAAAGCACTATGACATTTTCAAAGATTCTAAAAAGCGAAAAGCAAAGGAAGTTTTCTCCCTCGCATCCAGTTCACCTTCCCTGACAGACATCATTCAATTCTCATTCAAGGATAAGAAATAAGTCCAATAACTCTATAATGACACGCTGGTAGTGGAAGCAATGATTGGGAATTTCTTGGTATGGTAGATTTTAGTAGACACAGGTAGTGCAATTAACCTCATCACTTTATTGGCTTACAAAGCTCTAAAAATGCCAAGCCTATTAGAAAAAGTAATAGTTACATTGATTGGTATTTTTGGGCAGCTCGTTAAAGTGGAGGGTTGGATCAACTTACACTTACAGTGCAGAGATGACTCAATAGTTAGGTCATGTATAACATACTTTATGGTAGTAAATATACCATTATCTTACAATACAATTTTTGGTCGACCTCTTTTAGCCTCTATAAATGCTTAAATTTCTATGTAGAAGTTGATCATAAAGATTCTCACCCTATAAGGAACAACTATACTTCGGGAAAACCAGATAGTAGCTCAGAAAACGTACGTCACTATGTTAAAAGAGGAAAATCAAGCATTACTAGTAGATATATTGGACATTCCAACTGATTCAAATTGAAAGGCGAAGCTGGTAGATTCATTGTAGGAGGTGGAGTTGTTGCCAGGAAATATACTCTCACTCACAAATTCTTTTTACTCTAATATGGGATTTTAATGATAAATTAGTAATTAAATGTGATATGAGCATTTCATAATTGAATATGTTTCCTTTTATTATTGTTATTATGCAATTTTCTGCAATTTTAAAAAATAATTTAATCTTTTGGACAGTTTTGCCCCATAAAAGTATTTATTCTTGTAATCAATATATTAATTTTCAATTAATCATCTACTTTTACAAATTATTATCAAATATTCAATTAGCATTTTGTTTTAGTTTAAACATACATTTCACGCAAGCCGGATCGATTTTATTTATTTTAGTGAAACGATTGGATTAATAATAAAAATTTATTCTTAAGTGCTAAAAAGAAAAAAATTATGTACTTGTAAAAACGATTCACGTGCATATAAGATATATAACATTCAAATGGTATTTTATACGGACACAAATTATTAAAATAGATTTAATTTATTACGTCATGGTTATCGTGTTATTAATAATATAATTATGGATAAATATTTTGATTGCAATAATTTTAAAATACAGGTAACGGATGGTTAAAATAATAAAATTTCATTAAAATTTTAATTTTGTCCATATTTCTAAATTTCATTAATATATAGGAACCCTAACTGTATATGTATATCTATTCAATTTTATATATGTATTAGTTCTGTGATTATGGAGCCACTAGAAGTTGATGTTGTAGTGCCTCGACAAAGGATCTATGAGGTATGCTTCTAGGAAGATTATTTGTTGGAATAGGAATGGGTATCAGTCAACTCGGTAGATAAATTTGATGCTTTATGAGTTTTTTTTGTTTGATTCTAATTGGCGGCAGATGCCAATGGGAAATGCTTTTTGTATCTCTCATCTGTCTTCTTTTCTTTTTTTTTTTCCGTCGCTCTCTCTTTCTCTCTCTCTCATCTGCTACTTGTATCTATGTTTTGTTTTGGCCTACAGATCAGTGGACAATTAAAATCTTTGTAGATTGTTGCAAGCTTAACAGCTGAACAAGATGGTGAAACTAGGAAAGCTGCTTCAAATACGCTTGGTACTAGTTATAAGATTCTTTGTATGTCATGGGTTATTTATGATTGTAAATTTAGAAATGAAATCCTCCTTTATACTCTTTGTTTTAATTTATTTTTTTATTTCTTTCTTGTGCGAATATCTGGTTTCTGTTATTTGGTGGAATTCTTAACATTGAAAAAATAAAAAAATCATGTTAATTCAAAACAAGTGTAACTTATTATATATGACATATTTGTGGGGTTACTGAAATACAGAGCCTTGGGATATGACATTTCTGTTTGGTTAATTAACAGCGCTTGGGTCTATTTTTTGTGATTGAATTGAAATTTTTTAAGTTTTTGAGTTCCAATGTGCTCGGTTCATGGGTGTGGGGCTTAACCTGACAAAGAGTTAACAGATTTCATGGAATCATTTTGGTTCAAATGATTCATAATCGATACTATTTATTTGGCCTCAATTTCACACATGCTATGATTGAACCTATACTTATGAATGTTGGCATGGGAATATACCCAAATTCTACTGTTAAGCTTGCAACAATCTGAGTAGTATTGCATAGCTGTCACTGAGTGCTTTTTGTTTGTGCCCAGGTGATGACATATGGCTATATGTTGGAATGGGCAGTTGCGGTAAGATTTCTTTTGCATAATCATCGTTAAGTTATACATATAAATGGGCAGTTGCAGTTGCAGTAAGAATTCAAATTAGTTGACTTTAAATGGGCAGTTATGTCACTTTGCTAGTGCATCTTTTGCTTTCATTCAAGTATTTGAGGGTCTGTAGTTGATTCTGTTAATTTAAATTGGTGAATTGAGTAAGGAGTTCTTCAGTTCCATACAATTTCCAATCTGCTAGTAATTTTTACTTTGCTGCAATTGAATTTATATTGTTTTTTACATGGTTAGACACTTGTTCTTTGTTGCCAGGTTTATCTTTGGTACACTCTCAATCTTGTAATAGGTGGAACAACTGTCAAAATCATGGTTTCTACCAAAGATAATTTCCTAGGAAAATATATCTACAAAGATACGCTTGTTAGAAATCTTGCAGTAGTTATTTACATGGTAAGGTGCATGCGGGGGCTATCGTGAGGGAAGCTGTCACGCCTTCCACTCTTACGATGCTTTCAACTGGCTTTGCGTAAGGCAAAACTGGTGCTCAGTAACCAATCTTTGGTTATGTTATATAAACTGCGTTATTGACTAATCTTTGTCTTCGACAAGAATGTTGTCATCTTTCCTTCAAGGGCTGTTGCAATTGAAAATGCTCTTCGAATATTCTCACCTCAACTTGCAATTGTGGATGAACATCTGACTCGACACTTACCCCGACAGTGGTTAACATCTTTAGCACTTGAGGTATTTTGTATTTGTTATTCTATTTTAGCTTGCTTTATGTTTTATGGTCGATATGCCATCGCTCTGATAACTATTGTCAATATTTCTGAACAGATGTATAATTTTTATATAAATATTGAAGTTTGTGTTGCGGTTTGCTTAATTGTTGGGATTAGAAGTATACTGTATGTTTGCTACTGAAGAGTTCAATTAATTATTCTTAGAAAAGATGGAGATAGAGGATATCTCAATGATAGGAGTGTAATTAGCAAATATGCCTTGCACTCTTGAACTCTTAAATGCTTTTTTGCATGAATTTGACAGGCTGAAACCTGAAAGCAGATATGTTTTAATACATTTGCTTTGAATATTTTCTATATCTTGTTTGATCATTCTTCATTAACTCCTTGGTAAACTAGAGCTGATGGTTCCTCTGAATTATGAAAGCTAAGAGCTTAAAATGTGCTCGCTTGCGGTGCTAAGACAGCAAATAAACATTGTCCAATTAATGTGTGATTGATTGCCGAAAAGAAAAATCAATTTTCATTGTTTCATTGAATCCACAGTCCTGTCCCTACTCCTTAGTGCAGGATATTTCAATGCATTCATCAGAGACAACTCTTTTTTCCTGTTCGGTTCAAGTTCTACTGTCAAGTTATTTCCTAACCATTGCTGATTTCTCTTGTCTTAGTAGCATAATTGGCTTTCTATAATTTTTAAAGAGGTAATTCATGAGATAAATAAAATTGTGATATGCCTTCACTAGTAATAGTTTTGAGTAGTATGGTGTGAAATTATTGGCATCAACAGCTATCATTATCCAAAGTTGATTCCTTATGATGATTTTGGAAAGTCAAAAGTTGACAAGTATACGGCTGTGGTCGTTGGTGTAGTTATTCCCTTTTGGGGACAGTGAGTGATAATTGTTGTTCTATTCGCTCTAGACCTCCCATGGCGAGAATGCTTGATCTAAACAACTGGAATCTATTATGTTCCACACCTCATCATGTTATCAGGGCCTTATCTATGTTGTAGTTATAACATGCTTTTTCTTTTGTGGCCATGGACAATTTGCTGTTTCATATATCTAATGTCAGTTATGAATCTTTCTTTTTTAAAAACTCGTAAATTCATCTCTATAATGCTTCTTGCTAGATTCACTTCTCTTAGGGATGCTATAATAATTTTTATTGTTGTCTATTAACTCTTTAAGGACTTATTTTGTGGAAGAAGGATCAGTGTCAGTAAAAGTTTGAAAAAGCTAATAGTGTAGTTTTTTGCTACATGCACAAAAGCCTTATAGAAGTTGACTTTCTTGCTACAAATCTAACCACTATAGCTATTAATCCTACTGTAGGGTACAGAAAATTATGATCCTTCCAAGGATGTAATTACAGTCATTGAGGCACCTAGACAGTCTGACTTAATGGTAGAGCTCATAAAGAAGCTCAAACCACAGATGGTGATTACTGGGATGGCTCAATTTGAGGCTGTGACAAGTTCTGCTTTTGCTCAGCTTTTAGATATCACTAGAGAAATTGAATCTCGGCTCTTGTTAGACATATTTGATCACTTTGAGCTATCGAGTCTTCCAAGTCCCAATGGAGTCCTTAAATATCTGGCATGAACCCGTCTACCTTCCCATGCTTCTATCCTTTGTGGCCTTGTAAAAAACCAGGTATGTGTTTATATGGCAACCTGAGGCAGACACAAAATTTTAATTCATTTCAGTTCATTTAGCATATTGTTATGTTATAGATTCTCCTTGTTAATAGAATTTATGCTCATCCAGGTTTATTCAGATTTGGAAGTAGCTTTTGTCATTTCAGAAGATGAGGCCATTCTTAAGGCTTTGTCTAAAACAGTGGAAGTATTGGAAGGGAATACTACACCAATCAGGCAATTATATTATGGCTGCCTTTTCCATGAGCTTCTAACTTTTCAGCTTACAGTCCGACATCCTACTGCAGAGGTTTGTCAGTCTTCTGCATATTATCCTTCAATTTGTAGGGCAAATCTCCCCATCATGCAATTCCTTAAGTCAATGCAGGAAAGTTCCATTTTCTAACTAGAAAAACAACCAGAAAACATTGTAATAAAAATGAAAAGGTCCATCTCGTGTTACAATATTGGAAAAAATGCATTGCAAAAATGGCAAACTTCATCAGTTATTTTTGTTCCGGTACATCTTATTTCAATTTTTCATGTAAGATTTCTCAAGTTAAGCTTTAATCCTTGGAGAAAGAAACAAGTTACAGTTTGAGTTGATCTGAATTGACAATATGACATTTTGGGAGAAAATTTTGGAGTTTTCTACTTTGTGGGGTATGTTGTGAAGTTTAAACCAGATTACTAGTTAATCACAAACATGTCTTCTTAACACCGTTCAGTGAATTAACTTTGAAGCCTTGAAAAAAACTCTCTTGTAAGCAATATTCACCACTGATAATGATAACACCAGCCACTAATTTTTTTTGCTTTTCCCTTTTTACTTATTTGATCAACTGTTCTCAATGTTGATTACATTACTGCTCATTGAATGATTTAAAATTACATTAAGTTCTTATGCATTGGTGGTGTTTCTCGAAATCTAATTATCAAATTGATTTCAATGTCTTCTTCAGAGGGAATTTGTTCATCAATCTTGCAGCCCCTTTCATATATGCTGACTTTTTGAAGTGTAGATAGTTACACTTGGTGGAATTATATTTTTTGAGGTTCATATGCTGACTTTTTGAAGTGTATATATTTACACTTGGACATATACTTTTTCTAAGGTTTTTTCTCAAAATATTTATAGATTTAATTAATTATTTATAGTAGATTTATATATTTTCTGGCATAATCATTTTTGTTTCCTTATACATTTTGCAGTTTTTGGTATGGACAAAACATTGAAGTACAAAATTGAATACGAAGATTCGAAAGAACATTAGATTTTTGGCTAGATAGAGAAGCATTATCTTATTTTGTTATTGATTATTTATTTATTTTTTTTTGCAAAGGGGCTGTATAAACAATGCATTGATTTTTTGGATGATAATTCTACATACGTATCAATTACAAATTATCTATGAATGTATTATATTATTAATTGTCTATACTTTTGAGCAATCTTAATTTGGATGCTCTAGTTGTGATACTAAATTAAAAATACAGGGTAGAAAGAATGGTCTCTAATTAAAGTTTTATGGTCTTTAATCTATCATATGGTCCTATGATTATTACATTTTTAAGGATCGGATTTTTGGTCTATATTTATTGTAATGATCAGGTGACTTACATTATTAAGGACAGTAAAGCCGGTCCTTAATACTAACTGGGATCAATTTTTATCCGGTCCCTAATGGTTTTACGCGATCGGGTTTAAGACTGGTCCTTAAACATTTACGGTCGTTATTATATTTTTGTGGATCATATATCCGGTCCTTATTAACTCTAAAGAGCACGTGACTTACATTATTAAGGACAGAAAAACCGGTCCTTAATACTATTTAGGGACCAGTTTCTTATCCGATCACTAAAAATTTTAAAGACCGGTAGATATATCTCGTCCTTAATTATCATTAACGGCGGAGCCTATAAGGATGGGATAGCGACTGGTTTTTCCCGTCCTTATTAAGTTTCAGGGACCGGATTGGCACTTTTAAGGACCGAATTTCCCGTCCTTGAAAACCTTTTTTCTTGTAGTGACATCAATACCAAGAAACAAACTAATTTGAGACGGATCCTTGAGAGAAAACTTCTGAGATAAGGATTGAATAAATTGATTGATAAAGGATTGATCACTACCTGTAAGAAGGAGATCATCCACATACACCAAAAAATAACAAGTGACATGAGCTTCACGATAAATAAATAAGGAATGATCACTTTTAGCTTGATGGAAACCATAAGCATGAGCAAAAGTTTTAAGGGCCTGATACCAAACACGTGGGGCTTGTTTGAGGCCATATAGTGCCTTAATAAGCTTACAGACATAATGTGGCCTGGTTGGATCAGTGAAACCGGGGGACTGCTTCATAAAAATCTCTTCGTGAAGTGGCCCATATAGGAAGGCATTATTGACATCAAGCTGCAAAATGCTCCAGTTGTTAGTAACCGCAATTGTAAGAACCACTCGAATCGTGACTGGCTTTAATACGGGACTGAATGTGTCACCATAGTCAATACCGGGGCATTGGTTGTAGCCTTTGGCCACCAACCGAGCCTTGTGCTTTGAGATGGAATTATCTGCATTCTTCTTAACTCGAAATAACCACTTGCACCCAATCAAATTATGGTGAGGACTAGGGGGAAGTAACACCCATGTACCATTTTTAATCAATGCATTAAATTTCGAAGACATGGCAGATCTCCATTCAGGGATTGCTAAGGCTTGAGTAATACATGTTGGCTCAATGGAGGAAGGAAGTGGATGTTTAGTAGTGAGAAATGTTCGTTTTGGTTGGAATATATTGTTTTGAGACCGAGTGCACATCGAGTGAGTACGAGAGGCTAGGGCATTAACAACGGAAGTTGTATTTGGTAAGGAAGATGGAGATGAAGTAGTGGTGGTGAGGGAAGGTGTGGGAGAGGAAGACTCGGATGGTAGAGATGAAGAGGAATGAGAGGTCGATCCTGGAGTAGAGAAGGGAATGAGAGTGTGATCTGTCGAAGTTAAGGGGGCTGAACTGGGACATGAACAATCATACCAAGAGGAATTAACGATTTGTGAAGCAGACATGAATTCAGCAGGGAAAGAGGATTCAACGAAGACAATATGACGGGACACATACATTCGTTTAGTGGATAGACTGTAGCTTAGATAGGCACTTTGAGTCAAAGAGTAGCCTAGGAACAGACACGGAACTGATTTGGCATCGAATTTAGTTTTTTGGTATGGTCAAAGACAAGGGTAACAAAGACACCCAAACACACGAAGGCTTTGGTAGTTTGGTGGCTTACGAAATAGTTTGAAAAACGGTGATGAAAATTGTAATATTGGAGTGGGAAGGCGATTAATGAGGTAGGCAGCAGCTTGGAAGGCAAAAGACTAGTATGTGGCAGGTAAAGAAGCATTGTGAAGCAATGTTAATCCGGTTTCAACTAAGTGACGGTGTCTGTGTTCCGCAGCACCATTGTGTTGAGGGGTATGGGGTGGGGTTTGAAGATGGTTAATTCCATGCGAACGAAATAGGTTTTTAAGTGCTCGAAATTCTCCCCCACCATCTGTGTACACGGAGATAATTTTTGTGTTAAATGTATTTTCAACAAGTTGTTGGAATACTGGAAAAATTGAGAGGACATCTGATTTAGCCTTTAAAGGATACAACCATATATATTTGGAGAAATGGACCACAAAAATTAAGTAATATTGAAACCCATCGAAGGACTTAACAGGAGCAGGTCCCCATAAATCATAATATAACAATTCAAGGGGACGAGTGCTAGATAGAGTGGAAGAACCAAAGGCAAGTCTGTGACTTTTATTACATTAACATGAATTACAAACTGAATTCTTTAAAGATGACACGGGTAGCTGGAAATGAGACAAAACATAATTGAAAACTTTTGACGATGGATGACCAAGCCTTTGATGCTAAGAGACCGAGGAGGTGCGAACATGATTGGTAGAAGGTGGAGATGGATACACAGAGGACGATGGTAGGCGGTAAAGGGATTGCTCAATTGGGCCTTTTGTTATTATCTCCCCCGTGGACAGATCCTTAACAACAAAGGAGTCAGAAAAGAATTCAATAGAGGCATTATTATTGTAACAAAATTGAGAAACAGGCAGTAGATTAGTTTGAACAGAAGGAACACAAAGCACATTAGATAAAGAACAAGATTTTAATGGAAACTTTAAGGATTTAGAGCCAATATGTGTTATTTTCAAACCTGAACCATCTGTGAGTTGAAGTTCATTTAAGCCCTCATATGGTGCATGTAGAGATAAGTTCCTTAAGTCATTGGTTACATGATGCGAAGCACCGGTATCAAGAACCCAACTAGGATTTGGATTCGGACTGGTATGTGAAAAGTTGACTTGGGGATGAGAAAGAAGATCTCGAAAATAGTCTTTGGCCTTGAAACATTGTTTGGCATGGTGCCCTAATTTGTCACATATTTGACATTGAACTTTGGTTGAGGAGCTGCGCTTGTTGGATTGGCCGGAGTTCTTATAACCTTGAGCAGAAGAAAAACCGGATACATTAGTGCCAAAAGGGTTTGAAGTACCAAGATTATCTGGATTTGGATTTTTGAATTTTTGATGAGAGAAGGAGCTTTTCCTGGCGTGATTTGCTGTCATTGGAATGGGATCATATGTGGGATCAATTCTCTTCAAAAACATTTCATGGGGTGTCATGTGCATGAACAACTACTGTAATGTCCCGAAATTCAGTGCCAATCCCATTTAAAGTATGGACAACAAGATCAACATTAGATATGGGGCTACCACAGAGTGCAAGTTCATCAGTTGTAATTTTGATCTGCTGTAGATATTCACCAATAGGTTTTGATTCCCGTTTGGCATTTGCAAGCTTCTCTCTCAGAGACAAAACTCTTGTTGCTGATCTGTTTGCATAGGAAACCCGAAGTTTCTTCCAAGCATCTGCAGCAGTGGTGGGGTTGGCTATAGTGTGCATTGCCGAAACACTTGTAGAAGCAAAAATGGCTGCCAATATTAATTGGTCTTGACAACACCAAAACTCATATTCTGGATTTGGAGTTTGATTTCCTTCTTTTTCAATGGTTGGGGTTGGTGGCGAGAGAGTACCATCTATATAACCAATGAGGTTATGTCCACGAAGGACTGGAGTTATTTGAGTTCTCCATGTGGAGTAGTTTTGTGAAGTTAGTTTTAATGGGAGTTGTGTTGCATTAATAGCAATTAAGGTTTTTCTTGATAAATGGGTAAAATTAGTATTGCTGGAGGATGCCATACGAATAAGAAGATGAGATCGAAAAGCTTTGAAGCTTTATTGCTCTGATACCATAAAGAGAATAGAGTTTACTGCAGGCACACATTACTTTCTCATTTATTTCCTGTCTATATATACATAGTATAAAGATGTAGTAGGTTTACCTACGACAGTGAGAGGATGATGTGATAAGTACAAGGAAAGTTAAATTTACATAAGATAAATACAATTTGAAAAACGTTATCTAAGTCTTTCCTTGATCAGGTGAACTTCCATCTTGTGTAACAGTTGGCTTAACAGCTACACCTATACACTGGATATGCCATTTGTTATTTTTAGTTCACTGCAACCTTTTTTTTTTAAAAAAAAAGAAAAAATATATACATGCTTTTAATTCATAATTCTTTCTAGCAAAGAGATCTATAGTTTTCTACTGGCTTTTATGTACAGTGAATGCCTTTTTATTTTTTTTCAATCAATTATATTATTATGTGCAGGTTGTTTTCTACATGCTTAATCCAGCACTACCATTGAAAGCATTGTATTGTTGTAAGTCTTTTGGATTGATGTGCAGTTAAATTAAACTGAAATTATAACAAAAAATATGGGGAATTTGCCTTAAATCATGATCCCAGCATTATGTAAAGAAAAAAGAAGTCCATTTGGAGCACTAGATGCTTGTCATACCGATAGACTTGCCTTCGCTTCGCTTTCATTAGCGGTATCGATCTATCATTCCTTTTAAAAACTAATTAACTTCTTATATGCATTTTTATCCATTCTGATTGGCGATAAATATGAATTCAAATGATTAGAAAACATTGTTCTATTTCAACAAGTTCCATAATAAATTTTTTCTATTATGAAAAGTACAAGGAGAAAATCACTCAAATGTAAAAAATGACAAAATAAGGTATAGTGGCATATTATGGCTTTAGATTGTTGGTCTATGGTTTATATTGTAATTTAAAATGTTCAGGATAGCGAGATATTGGTTGATGATGATATCAATTATGTTATTTTGGTATTGAGAATTCTATTGTATCTTAACTTTAAAAATTTAGCTATATTTGTTTTTCATTTTTGGTTGGTTGGATAGATGGATATTTTGTATGACAATATTATCATATTGTATGTTAATTGTATTGTGCAGGACAATTTAGATTTATTTTTTGGGAGTAGAATAACTTTAGGTTAAAATTTTTAATTATTTTTTTTGGTTAATTTGTTTCACATTTCAAAATTTTAGGATTTAAAACAAAAGCCAAGAGAAAGAACAATCTAATCTAACCAAATCAAACTGTACTTTTGCTTGGTTCATTTACTTCCATATTTTTTCATTGTGTGAAGTTATGTCTACCCTTGTAATTTATCATTTCATGTTGGTTTAGTTTTTGAATTGAACCAAACAGGCTAATGCTCACCCCTGCTAGTTTATTGTCTAATTATTTCCTTAAAAGAAAAAACCATTGACCAAAAGACAAGTTAATTTAAGTAGAAGTTGAAGGTCTCCTAAACTAGAAAACAAAGATGGTGTTTAGGCAAGTGGTGATTGGTCTACTTGCCACCTACTGTAATGGCATGTCTCAATTCCTCAGATTCATTGGAAGGTAAATGCAATTTCACTTTCACTAAGCTTTATAGTCTGATCTGAAGATACACTAATTTGTTGATGCAATTTTACGTAGGAAGGTTGCAGTCATCAATTTGGAACATTGAAATGATTCTCTACCATATCCTCAATCTATGATTGACGAGTGTATTAGTATAAACCTTGCTTAAATGTAAATTCCTTTACTTGAATTTAGATATGACTGTACCATGAATATTGAAGATCATATTAAACTAAGTGATGTAATGAAAGAACATTCTCTTGGTCCTAATGGAGGTGACTTTTATTTACTTTTTCTCTCATTTCTCTTGTTTATTGGCTTAGTTTTTACACCTTTTGGCTTTGATTGAATAAATTTTGTTAGTTATTTTTTATACTAAATAGTTGTCTTGACCTGCATTTTTCTAAAGTGAATTTTCTTGTAACTAGGTCTCGTTTATTGGATGGATTATTTAGAGAAGGACATTGACTGGTTACAATCTGAAGTGGAATGCTTGTTGAAAGGTTAGTATCTTAAGCCTCTCATATCTCTCCTATTTCATTCATTCATTCATTCATTCTTCTTCTTCTTTTTCTTTCTTTTTTTTTTTTTTTCAATTCTCCTAATAGCTTTTTTTATAGTCGATTTGGTGAATTCTTGCTTATGATTTTTAATTTATCTTTTTTTGGATGGTGCTAATTTGTAATTGTGGTTTATCGGAAGAGTTTTTGTATTATTCATGGGGATAGAAGGGACAATAGTCTGATTGAGAAATTATCCCCTGAAACTAAACTTTTATTGCATTCATTTCTTTATATCATGTGAAATAATCTAAAATTATCAGTCCTTTTTTTTATAAGCCAAAAAATATATATTAATCATAGGTAAAACAAGAGTTTGGAAGTCCCTCAGGTTCCAAAGAAAATAACAACTTTGTAATAGGTAACAATATCTGACAAAACAAAACCAAAGAACTAGACAAAAACAAAAAATAATCCTCCAAATAAAAGGAAAATAGCAGACCCAAACATGTTTGACAAAATCCATAAATAAAGGAGCCCCGACATCTGATTTGCAAAAATTCCTTTATTCCCACGAAAGGAAAATAATAAATATCCAGAAAAAAGGACCAAGATACCTCCTCTATTACTGGCCAACGACAACAGCATCAGGACCAAATCAATACATAGCAAACATCAATAAAAGCCGGATATCAGGTCCAAAAACAATATGCATCAGCACTAGAATACAACCAGCATCATAGAGGGGAAGTAAAAACATGTTCAAAGTAGGCACAGCAAGAAAACATATCATGAGAGAATCAAAACCACATAGCATCCCAAGGGATCAGAAAAAGAAGAAGGAAGCAATAGAGTTGATGCTTAAAAAAATCACCACTTCACTCAAATAAAATAGGATAGTTAAACACCTCCATAACATTACCTTTGAACAATTCTGGAAAATTATGAAGAGAGTAAACTCGGGATTAAAGTAATCAGGCAACAAATTTGAAATCCCTATATACTCCCTGCTTTGCACGATTATCCACAACCGCATTACATTCTCTAGGCTTATAATAAAAGAAGACCCTTTTTAAGGATCCTAAGAAACATTCAATCCTATTGAAAATGTTCGCAAACTTCCATGGTCTCTCCAAGCACACAGGTTGTAGCCACGTCATCACATTTGAAGAATCTAATTCAAAATTAGTTTCAACGTCTTCAAGCTTTAAAACTCATGAGAGAACTATAAAGCCTTTTCAATGGCCCAAAGTTCAGCCTGATTAGCCTCCATGTGCCTAACATTACATGAGAACAAGTATAAAAATTCACCTTCGCTATTTCTCAATACTCCACCAACACCAGAAGGTCTTGATTTCCCTAAGGAAGAGCCATCCATGTTCCACTTCAGAGAATTACAGGGAGGGGGAGGCCACTGAAGTTTAGGCCTAAATTTAGACTTCGATTGAATCTTCTTGATACCATCCAAGCTAAGCAAAAGATCCTGACCCAATAAGAAATGATAGTCATAGTGAGCCTTCAACCATAAGTCCATAAGTTAGATCTTGCAAGAATCAGATGGAAAACTGAGTCTAAATTACAAGACTTGCGAGCAAAATAGCGATTGTTACATTCCAACCAAATAGTCTAGAAAGATGCCAAAAAAAATCACCAGCTAGACATTTTTTTGTAGCTTGCCTTTAAGCAATTTGAACCATTACAACAGGAAATATTTAAAAAAAAGCAGGAAGGCAAAAGGAGAAACCCCAACAAAGTGCCAGCTTGTACAAGAGAAAGGAGGAAAACGAACAACGAAGGAAGAGATGATTCACCGACTCCTTCGAGTTATTGCAAAACAAACAAACTATATCACTTTGAGAGATGATACCAAGATTTGTAAGGAAATTTTTGGTGCCCAATCTATCCAAAATTGCCAACCAGAGAGTAATTTCCACCTTTAGAGGTGCCAAATTTTTCCATATAAGATGAAAAGGAAAATCTATAGGAGAGGATGGAACTTGAGCTGCTTGTATACTATTAAAGGCAGATTTAATTGAGAATCTACCTCTAGTATCGAATCTCCATATTTTCCTATCACTTCTAATAGGCAAAATGCAAAATGAATTAAGCAACACCAAAAGCTCATCAAGCAAGATATTTTCCCAAGCCCATAAGTTTCTTTTCCAAACCTCAAAAACCACCGGGACCATCTATTCCACCCCATGAGACAAAGTAGCCGAGGATCCTTCCCAAGCTTTTAGATCAGATTTCTCCATGAGACTGATAGTGTTCAAGAAATTTTCCTCTGTGTCTCTGAAATTTATACCCATGAGGCCAGCTATTTCAAGAGTTTTTCTTACTTTCAGAAAATAATCAGCCTTAGCCGAATTTGATGGAATAGATTTAAGCATAACAACATTCGTATTTTTTTTATGCAACCGTTGGAGATCGAGACATCAACAGTAGTCCCACTTTGTTATACTTGATCATCATTTAAAGATCTTGAAGCTACTGGTAATTTTTTAGAAAGTCTCCCTTTTTAGATTTCTTCTTCCTTCAAAGTTGGGCAGCTATCTTTGGTATCGAAGGATAAAAAGATTTAAGTCTTTTTGCTTTTTTCTTTCTATATTTCCTCTGTACTGCTAACTCCCCCAAATTTTCCAATACCAAAAATATGCTAGAGTTTTGAAGGAACGTTGGCTCATTTGGGGTAGATGATTCATAATTGGAGCCCACATAAGGAGAGGAAGAAGCAGAATTATAATCCAGAGCCACTAGGGCAAGGGGCTGGTGGGCTTAGGTGAGTTTATGGGCTCGATCTGAATAGGAAATGAAATAAACATGAAGGGATAAAGAAGCAACAGCTGAAGAGTGACTTTTAAAGTTCTCAATAATTGCCAGCTGTAATTTTAAAGCTACCTCAGCATCTAGAGTAGCGCCACTAAGACCAGGTTCCAAGAAATGTTGGTTGTCACCAATGCTAGGATGGGTTTTCTCCGGTAAGGACTCCAAAGGAGATTTTGATGGCCTTGAAAAAGAAAAATATGAAGCTGGATTTGGGACTGATCCAGAAACTACTTTAGGACCACTAATAGGAGGAAAAATGAGATAAGGTTCCTCACTGATGCTAATTGGAAAAATTATTCCATCCACTCTTAACTTTCATCAAACATTCAATTTTACTAGGGGTAGATGTTGTTAATAAGATTCTAGCCATATCAAACCTTAACTTGTTTTTGGTATTGTCATCAAAGGAGATAAACCCACCAAAAGTAACTGCAATGGTACTAAAGAATTCACTGTTCCATGTATGCAATGGAACTCCTTCACACCTTACCCAAGAAAAAAGTTTTTTGCATATTGCTTTTTGGTTCCCATGGTTAAATGTATTCAAACCATTCAGCTAGCCAAAATATGCCTCCATCAAGCATATTAATATGCATTTCCTCTGTTGAGCAGAAAGTCAAAAGTATGAGATTGCCTCCCATAGGATGGCAAGTGCAGTTAAGGTACCTTGCTTCTATCATACGATCTTGCAAGTTTATGCAATCTTGGGGATGGTGGAGCTAGCCAACCAAGCTTCTTTTCAGCTAAACAATATCTTCTTCACAAGGTTTAAACTGGAAATTTGCTTACCCAGGCATATCTCTCATAATTGTGTCTTCTCTAACTCCAACCTTATTTTTTTTCTTCAAAACCACAACCTCTACATAATTTTTGTTATCCTTGATTCCCGTTTAAATTGCCTCCTATCATGTTCAACACTATTATCCGTCATCTCTTTTTTAGGCTTATTCTTTCTATCCGAAAATCTAGCTAGATTCACACTAAGTTTTTTATTTCCTAACCTGGTTCCATTTGTTCTACTTATGATGTTCTTCGCATGTCCCACATTCAACATATGGACAAAGCCAAATACAGTATTTCTTTTGCTTTTTCTTTCTAAGATAAAAACTTGTTGGATTGTTCCAAACCAAGAGAAAATCTTTCTTAGTCCGTCGGAAGGCCAACCACATGGAAGATTATCCATAAAAATGCTCATCATCTACTAGCATTTGGCATAGTTTGTTGTCTCCGTCTCCTCCATTCAAGTGCAGCACTTGTTGTAGCTGAACATCACCATTGCTTCTCTGCAGATCCATGGCACTTAATTAAACTCTTGTAATTTATTGTTGTGAAGTTATGTCATTTAAATGAATGTCTGCATGATTTTTGTAATTAAACGTGAAATTTTTAGATTTTTTTTATCGAATACTAATTATTAGTTCTCTTAGTTCTGAATTTTTTTGCAAGATATATTTGCCACTTTTATGAGAATGAAATCAGCCTGCATAAATTTGGGAATTGCATCATACACTTTTAACACTTACATGCTTTTTATTGTACACTTTAACACCAATAGCAATATTGTGGTAATGAGATGAACACAACTTCTTATTTCTATGAGGCCATGCTTTCAGATGTACCCATTTTTTACATGTATTTGCAATTTGCATTTTGGTTTAATTGTTCTGGGAATAGAAAATTGGTTAATAGGTTACCATGCATAAGTTGCCAGTATTATACCATAACTGTGATTTCATATTTTAATTCTCATGACATTTGCCCTTTCATTTGTTTCAAGTATTAAGTAAACTAGACTATACTATGAAACTTAAAGTTTCAGATAGAAAAGTATTCATACTAAGTTTATTTTTATGGTATAGACTATTTTGGTCAACTAGAAAAGGAGGTGTGCTCTTCTGTATTTTGAACCATGTCCCTCTCTGCCATTACCAACTTTCCCTTTGCAAAAATATTTTGTTCCTCTCCTTCCACTATCTATTATTTCTGCACTCTACCTAATAACACAACTGAAGAAAAGGTAAAACATCACTTTCACTTGCTCTCTTCCTTTTCTCTCTTTACTATATTCTTTTGGATTCCAAAGCTGGCAACAGCAATAGCTGCACACGAAAATGATATGAGAGAAGACCATATTCTGCCATTCTTTTTCCTGTATTTTTAATTATTTTTGTTTAGACTATGGCAACCTCTACATACTTATTTTAGTACATCAATTAGTTTCTGTGAGCTCAGGGCCTTGCAGGTAATGTTCATGAATTTGCATAACTAATACATATCCAAACCTGTGAATGTTTTGATACATTAAATATTGAACTGCAAAAAGATGGGTGGCTTCTTGGCCTAAGACCAGTTAATGAAAAAATTGGGTTGGTCATAAATATGGAGTTTAATGGTTCAATTACATTTGCCACTCTACTCACTACTTCTCCTAGCTGCATAACTGATTCTTCCTCAGATCTTGATACACAGGTTATTCTCCTTTAGCTCATGTTGCTTTTATAATATTCATAGGTCAATATTATATAAACTATAATTAATATCATATTACGAGATGCTTATTTGCTTATTGCCCACATTTTGGCCTATCAAAATATAATTTGTTCTTCTTCTTTAACAATTTTATATGGCAGTGCTTCACCAACATCAGTGAGCAATATATTCCTATTATTTTGTACTTTTATTAATTTAATTTTATAGAATCTTGTTTCCCAAATAGAAGATTTTAAAGCGTAGACACATTCGATAATTCTATATATGTCATATATGCAGAAATAAGCGTAGAACTATAGAAATAGCTAAATTGATAGCAACTATGAGAGAATAGTCTCATATATTAAAAATATATCAGTGCTGTATATATATATACAGCTACAAGTAATAGTAGAGCTGAACTAAACAATTACAAGTAGAAGTGGAGTGAAACTAAACTACCAGAGTTACACGTGATAAGCATACAAAAAATACAAGTGGAATATACTGCTCAATACCCCCCGTTAAACCGATGATGGGCGAGACATCTGACAAAGCTTGTCTCGTAAAAATAGGAAATGAGCGGAAGGCAGAGGTTTGGTAAAAATATCACCAATTTGATCTTCAGTGGCGAGAAACTTGATTTGTAATTGGCCACTGGCAACACGTTCACGAACAAAATGAAAATCAAGCTCAATATGTTTAGTGCGAGCATGAAAGATGGGATTCTGAGATAGGTAAATAGCACCAATATTGTCACACCAAAGAATGGGAGGAGATGTTGGAACACCAAGTTCATGCAATAAGGACTGGATCCATAGTAATTCAGCAGTACCATTTGCAAGTGACTTGTACTCACTTTCAGTAGATGATCGTGCAACCGTTGGTTGTTTCTTAGCAACCCAAGATATGATATTGCGGCCTAGGTACACAGCATAACCATTGGTAGACCGGCGGTCATCTTGATCACCACCCCCAATCACTGTTAGAAAGCACTATAAGGCAAGGGAGGAGGCTGTGCGAAAAAGAATGCCCAAATGAAGAGTATGTGATAAATAGCAGAGGAGACATTTCAAGGCTTTCCAATGGGATTCAGTCGGACAATGCATGTACTGACATAGCTTGTTGACAGCAAAGAGGAGTCACGTGCAGCTTGTTAAGAATGGGCAAAAGGAAAGGTAGACTCATCAAAGACTAAGTGTTTTGCAATGTAAATGTGACCAGTTTCTTTATCCAGACATAAAGTCCCAAAATGGGAAGGAGAGTTACCTAAGTTAACACACACTTTACTGCGAAAAGAAAATTTATGGGAATTATAGGGATGGAAGAGTGGATAGACTGTGCAACCAAAGATACGTAGGGTGGTGTAATCAAAAAATTTTCCTAAGAGACGAAAATATGGAGAGGTGTTGTGTAAGACAGGCGTAGGCAACAAATTAATGGTAAATACGAAATGTTGAAAAGCATGACACCAATATTTTAGAGTGATGTGAGCATGAGCGAGAAGAGTTAAGCCAGTATTGACAATATGGCGAATTTTTCGTTCAGCAATGCCATTTTGCTCATGGGTATGAGGACATGCAAGGCGATGAAGAATGCCATGTTGTTGAAGAAAGGGGGATAAAGATCGAAATTCACCCCCCAGTCGGATTGTAAGGCTTTAAGTGGCAAATTAAATTGTTTTTCAACCATGGTTTTAAAGTTAACAAAGCATTTTGACACATCAGATTTATTTTTGAGAAAGTAGATCCAACTAAAACGAGTAAAATCATCAACAAAAATAAGGAAATATCGAAAACCAGCACTAGATAAAATGGGAGAAGGTCCCCAAACATTCGAATAAATAATTTCAAGAGGAGACTTTGTTGTGTGAACAATAGAAGGAAGAGACTTCCTAGATAACTTTCCTAAACAGCAAGCCGAACAAACTAAGGGCCTAAAGAGAGGAGAGGAGTCTAATTTATTTTCTTGAATGATTTTAGAAACAATTTTGTGATGAGGGTGGCCTAACTTTCGATGCCAATCTTGAAAGGAGAAAGTGGCTGCAACGTTGGCCTCTTTGCCTTCAGATGGTGGGAGTACATATAGGCCAGGTTCATTCCGACCCTTGAGGAGGAGCTTGTGAGTCACCTGATCCTTAATAAGAAAGAAGGAAGGCCAAAATTCAATATAACAATGGTTGTCATTTGTAAATTTTGAAACGAAAAGAAGATTTTTGGTTAAGGAAGGCACACAATAAAGTTCATTTAATTTTAGATGATTAGAAGCAAGAGATAATGCACCCTTACCAACATGAGAGATAGACAAACCTTGGCCATTACCAATGCGAATCTTATCAGTGCCTGGATAAGGCTGAGGAATCTGAAGGGAATGCAGGTTCGGAGTCATATAGAAGTTTGCACCAGAGTCAACAACCCATGATTGCATCGGGTCATAGCGTGGTTGAGCATAATAGGTCTGATGACCAAAGTGAGCTTGTGGAGGTTGCTGTTGAGAGGGGCTGTTGCAATAGCTAGAGAAGCTAAAATCATAGCGTCTGCGACACTTATCTGTAGTGTGATTTCGCAAGTTATAAATCTGACAGGGACCACGATTTCTCTTGTGATTTCTTCCAGAGTTGAGTGAAGAAGAGAAGAGCAGAGATGCAGGTTGATTATCACGCTGAGCAACATTAGCAAGAGGGGGCTCATATTGACTTTTGAGCAAGAACTCATGAGCTAAGAGATGGCTATGAAGTTCATTGAAAGAGACAGGGTCAGGACGTAAATTTAATGCAGTAATGATAGGGTGATACTCACTTCCAATATTGCGATAAATAATCGCATTAAACTCAGCGGGGGTCATGATATGACCAGCAGAGGCTAGTTCATCAACAAGGGATTTGGCTCGCTGAAGATAGGCAGAGACAGAGAGATCTCCTTTCTTTAATTCCTGCAATTCAATGTTGAGTTGTAGTTGACGATTATGAGAAATGGCGCCAAAGGTATTGGCGAGAGCACTCCAGACTGTAGCGGAGGATGTTAAACCAGTGACATATGGGAACACTTCCTTAGAAAGAGAGGATAAGAGCCAACGGAGCAGCATTTGGTCCTTCTAAAACCAGGTAAGGTAAGCTGGATTTGGGATTGTTTCAGTGGGTTTTTCTGGGTTTGCAATTTCAACGGCTGGGCATGGGAGACTTCTATCACATAACCAGTGAGATTTTGGTAGTTTAGGAGCGGAAGGAATTGGGTTTTCCAAGCAAGATAATTTTTACAGGTTAGTTTAACAGAGAAAGAATGGTGATTTGTAGTGGTGGGGACGGAAGATGCTGCTACTG
>JBBPFJ010000507.1:65000-91238 GCA_037975025.1 Excoecaria agallocha
ATATCTTCAATTTAAATTTTAAATTTTTTGTATTGAATTTATCGTGTTTAATTTGAAATTTGTAAACAGATATAGAAATATTTTAATTTATCGACAAATTACTAACAAAAAAATATGTAGCTGATATATTAATAAATTTAATATTAATATTAAATATTTTGCTGACAAAATTACCGATGATAAAAATCCATTGCTATTTATATTAAAATAAATTCAAATTTTTATTTATTAAATTTACTGACGGTTTACCGACGTAAAATTCCGTCGGTAGATGGTCAACGCAATAAAGCATATGATAGATTTTTAATAAAACTACCAATGGAATTTTTTTAATAAATCCATCGATAATATTACTGACGGAATTTTTCGTCGGTAAATTGGTACTTACGCACGTTTTAGGGATGGGTTTATTCCATTGATAAAATAATAAAAAATAGTTAATAAAGTCATTTTTCATCAGTAAAATGTTGAATTCCATCAATAAAATGCATTTTTTTTGTAGTGAAAGACTTTTATTAGAGATATATAAACAAAGTAAAGAAGAAAACAGTAACTAAAACTAGATTGAAAGAGGCAAAAAAAGCCTTGATTACAAAATCCAGTAGAACTATCACAATGGCGGCACGTAAATATGATGTTGGACCTTGCATCACTCGATAGTAGATCTTAAATATTTTTGACAACTATAGCTTAGTAGTCACTTGAAAAATATTTTATTTGAAAAAGGTAAACAAAAAAAAGATATTGTACAGTGAATGAACAAAAATTTTATTTATCTCATAGAACTCATATCTTGGCATAAGATTCTGGCTCCACAAATGATCCCTTCAAACCTTTCTTCTTAATCAATTCTGGACCTAAAACATATTTATATACACAAATTACAAAAATTCTTTCAGAGAGATCATACTCACTTATATCTTAGTTGCTCCCTACTAGTCAATTACAATGTTGCTTCTTAGTTACTATTACAAGATTATAAAAATACATTTTCATATTGATATCAAAACTTTCAGAAGTCAAATAAGAGTTCTTTGGCTAAAAATATATGTCAAAAAGTAAACTATCTGCAAAACCAAAACAAACATCTCCAATCCATCAGAAGAAACTATTGCTATATAAATGGGCAAATATTCAACTAATGACTTGATTTCCCTAAATTGCAAAAATAATGAGTAAAACTCTTACCTATAATGAATAATCATTGGAGTTGGTTTTAAAGCCTTTGGTCCATTTCTTATGCCTCTCTTATGAGGAGAAACCTGTATGATTTAAAAAACCAAGATTATATAAAATATAATATCTTGAGAGAAAAAGATATAAGAGATAGGTAAATTTTGAGTTACAAATTCACTACCTTCAACAAATCATTAGACATCATGCTTCAACAATCCTCATAATTGAAAGAATTACACAACCAAAAATCAAAAGAAATGCATATGAATGAAGGTCTAATACCTAATTATAGATAGCTACTTTGGATATTGCAAGATGGTTGACAATGACTAATCAAGCCAGTGTACGAGTACCTGAGCAACGTCTAAAACCATATACCCATAACCCATAAAGTACAAAACTAATCCAAATCATAAACATAAGAAAACACAAGGTAATATTGAGGATGATATATAATATAGAAAATCCACATATTATTCAGTATAGTCAAGAAAGGAGTGAAGGATTTGTTATAGCTTTTGATTGTCTTTTGGTATACAAAGCGGAGTTCTTTAGAATAGAGGTGAGGACGGCCTCAAATTTGTAGATCGCACCGGAATTAGTTAGATTTGGAGAGGAGATCAAAGGAACCAAGCTAGGGATTTTAGTTTTCTTTTTTTTTTTTCTTTTGGAATGTCATTTCTATCTTGAGGGCATGATATAGGGATTTTCGGTTAAGGATTATGGATTTGGGGGCGAGATATAGGATAGGGGCAAGATTTAAAGATTACGGGTTTTTAGGGGTAAGATTTAAGGATTTTGGATTAGGGGTTATGGTTTGCCACTGATGGCAACGGACAGTAGTAAAGGATATGATGGTGACCACTAATCGAGGGAGGGAGAGACAAGGCAAAGAAGATAAGAGATCCAGCTGAGAAAAAATGATGCAAAGCAAGAGAGATGAATACATATGGGGTAATTAGGGTTTCAAAAGAAAAAAATGTCCCCACTTTCATGTTTACAAGCCCATTAAACAAGGGATAATTCCATAAATAAAATTATATAGTATTTTTTATTTGTATAAATAGATAATATACAAACATATTGAATACTTAATAATCATAAAATTTACTTTTATAATTAATATTTAGCCAATATTATTAAAATCTTAAAAATGGTCACGCTCTCTAAGTCACTACAAGAAAATCTAAAAATAGCAACGGAATTGATTCAATTGCTAATTTAGCAATGGAATTGATTCAGTTGCTAATCAATTCCGTTGCTAATTTAGCAACGGAATTTGATTTCCGTTGCTATTAGCAACAGAAATTCAATTTCGTTGCTAAATTTGATTGAATTATTTATGTTTAGCAACAGAATAAAAAAATGCCGGTATTCCATTGCTAAAAAAAGAAGGAAATTTTAGTGCCAAAATATAGTCACGAAAAAGAGCAATGAAAATCTATGTCCGTTGCTAAATATGGCAACATTAGATGGCCGAAAAATTTTGGAATAAAATTTAGCAATGAAAACTTAATTCCGTTGCTAAAATAGCAACAGAATATATATTCCATTGCTATTTTGCAACCGAAATTAAATTTCATTGTAATTTAGCAATGAAAATTTAAGTCCGTTGCTATTTAGCAACCAAATTAATATTTCGTTGGTATTGTGGTTCCAAAGAGGTGAAAAAAATTTTGGTCCAAAAATAGCAACGGAAATTAAATTCTGTTGCTAAAATAGCAACGGACTTAAATTTCGTTGCTATTTAGCAACCGAATTAATATTCCGTTGGTATTTTGATCCTAAAGAGGTGAAAAATATTTGGATCTAAAAATAGCAATGGAAAATATATTATGTTGCTATTTAGCAACCAAAATTAAATTTTGTTGCTATTTAGCAACTGAAATTAAATTTCGTTGCTAATTTAGCAACCAAAATTAATTCCGTTGCTAAAATTAAGGGTATTTATGTAATTTTCTTATTTGTTGCCCTAGGTATAAATTAGTCCCCCATCTCTTCTCTTTTCTTCATCTTCGCCATCAGCTTTGAGCGCCGCCTTTCAACAATGGTAATTCTCTCTCTCTCTCTCTCTCTCTCTCTCTCCCAGATTTTTGTTCTTTTGATTCATAGATCTAATAAGACTTTTTGAGAAAATTAACGAGTTTTCACTACAAAAAAACTGTTAATTAGCAACAAAAAATTCCATCACTAATTACCTATTTTCTGTCGCTAATTTAAATTAGCGACGTCGCGACCAACAGTCGCTAATAGGCCAGTCGCGAATATATTAGCGACGAAATTCAAAATCAGTCGCTAATTTAGCGACGAAATTTCGTCGCTAAATTTTTTTCGTCGCTAATTTATATTCATAACTAGTAGCCGAATTTTAATAATAATATTTAGCGACTACATTTTCCGTCGCTAATTCTGTCGCTAATTAAAGATTTAGTGTAAAATTTAGCGATGAAAAATTGGTCACTAATTATTTCTTAAATTCTATCTATTACACATTAGCGACAGTTGTTGTCGCAAATCCGTCGATAAATATTCTTTTGCTGTTTTTTAAAATTTTCATCCTGTACACAATATAAATAATAATCTTATATTATGAAATTCATATATAATAGATACAAATTTAAATAACAATTTTATATTTTCATATATATATATATAATTTGTAATGAATTCATTACAAATAAAGAGTTAACATAAAAAAAATAATATATAAAACAAAGTATTATTTATACAATTCATTTCCCTAAAATTAATAACAAATTAAATCTTTACAATTTCCTACCAAATATAGAATTAGCTCCTAGCTAATATTGCTATAGTACCCTAAACCTAAATGCAGTCCCTCTTTATCGATAGTCTATGATCAAAAATACGTGAACCTTGTTGGCGGTAGGGATTAACTCCTGCAAAGCCTTCATTCTCTCAGCAATCCACTCCCTGCGCAGCCGTATCTAGCAGAGGAAAGAATGAAAAGCTGATACAAACAGCAATCATATAGAAACATCTACCAAATTGTAAATGAGAATGTATTCATCATGTACGATACTCAAAGCCTAAAAAACCTTGCACAAAACTATTACTCGTAAGCTACAACTTATTGTTATATGACTTGTATTAATGAGTTTGAACTTGCAATTACAACTTTCTAAAACTCATTGGTATTTTCATATTCAACAAATGAAATAATCATTTGAAGGATAGCAGCTGACTCGTTTATATGATTCTAAGGAGAATTACACAAAAGGCTGTTGCAATAATATGTTTAATTTTCCAGCGGTAAATATTAATCTTAATGTACCGAGAGATCTCGAGTTCAAACGTCAATTCTCCCTTTCCCTTTATCAAAAAGATATAAACAGAAAGAGTACTTGTGTCTGTGATGCAGCGTCTTGAAGGTGCATGCCATGGAAAATTTAACATTATGATGCTCTCTCTGTACAATATTGCATTCTCTTGTAACTTGGCATTGGCTCTTGTAATTGCATTAGCACTTAAGGTACCAACTCATCAATAAGTACTGCTCCTCCCTAAATCATAAAAAAGAAGTCATAAATCACGTTCAAACAATTATGACCAATAAATCCTTCTTTTTTCCCCTATATATGCATACAGCATTAAATGATGAACAATATGTACATATACCACTTCTTCAAGGGTAAAGCAGCAGCTGGTATAACTGTGGAGGAAGCACCAGGAGCTGCTGTTGTCTTAGGCATTACAATGCAGCATCAGGCAGTAATTTTCCTGCTTGAACAGTGCAGTAACGGAGAATCAACTACCAGCTTTAGCATTTGTCTAACAATTGATTATGATGTAGATTGAACATGCACTGCACATCCATTGAATAAGATTATCTTGCATTAGCATAACATTAGAGGCAAGAATAATAATACAGACAAGTATACCCACTACAATAAGATTCATTTACTCTTGTTAATGTTAGAATAAAAACTCCACTAAATAGGCAACTCTTTGAGTACTTAGAACTTGCAGCTTTACAAGAATAAATAACACTCGATCAACTAAAAGAGGTCATATTTATAGCTTATCCTGCATAAAGCTTTTGAAGAATGCCTCATAACTAAGAATAAAAAATTATAGAAGTTTGAAGCTTAAAATGGAATTTAAAGGGTTGGAAAGAGAGAAAAAGACTAGACTTAGAACTGATATGCAGGGGAGAGTAAGAATTCAGCAGATATTAAAAGAAAGACTTCTGGTCTTCATATCAAAATTAGCAATTAAAGTGGTTATGTAACTGCAATACCCTTAATGTACAATGTATTCCAATAAAAGCAATAACAGTCTATTTTGTATCACATGCCTAAAAAGTCCCAAAACACACTTTTGGACTTAGAATTGATGCCTTGTATCAAATGATCATAATTGTAATAACAGTATATTTTATCGGTCAGAATAAAAGCAAGAAAGAACTAGCAACTGGAAAGACCAAGTAAGAAAGATTAATCTTAATGCCTAAACAGTCCCCTTAATGTTCCAAATTCCACATTCAAGTGCATAGCAATTCAAGCAAACTAATAGGCAGCTCAAAAACTGAATAATTAGAAATATTGCAGAGGCAAATCCCACAAAGCCAACACCTAGGACATTATTAAATAAAACAAAATTAAACAGAAATGAAGTACCTTTCTAGTTTTGTTGCTACATTCAACTGGAACATTATTAAATACAACAAAATTAAACATTTATCATACTATTAAAAAAACAAACAAACTAAACTAACAAAGAGTTTGTAGAATACCTTCATTTGCCCACAAGTCAACCATGCCAGAGTCCTGGGCAGTGAAATCACCCTACACCAGCACTAAAACGTTTTAACAGAATGAAGAGTAGCATATGGGGGCACCACATATATTAAAAGGCTAGATATAAACACAATGGAGCAACTAAAAAGGCAGATTGTAGAGACCAAATAAAGAATATCCCTTACAAGCTTACCATTTCCACTAAGAATACCCCAATACTTACTGCTACTCCTTTCTGCTAAGGAACATATAAATGTTATCAAACATGAAAATGAATTTAAAGGTATATAGATCAGAAAAATGAAAATGAAATCAGAAAAAATTAAAGGTATATAGAACACTGATGCGCCGGAGACTGATCGGAGGCTTGTCAGAGCTTCACCGGAGATGCACGATCGGTGTCGAAATGAGGCCTACGCTGCCATGAGTCGACTGGTAGCTATCACGCGCTCCGTCTCTGGTCCATTTCACCGAATCGCACGCTGAAAGACCACAACCACCATTGCTTCGATCTGCTTGTCATCGGAGAGAAGGGAGGAGCCGTAACCATCGGAGGGACCCACTCGAATTCAGGCATCACCGGTGTCGGTCACTTGCCCGCCGCTATCTTCACTCGCCGGAGAGAGAGCTTCAGTCTCAAAACGGGGAAGAAAAACAACGCCGATGAAGATAGGCCAACGTTGGAGGGGCGGTAGACCCTTCACCGGCGACCTGCGTTATGGAGCGATGGCGAGGAGCAACGGTGGGCGGTGTCCCTTCCCTGCTCCGCCTCTGCCGATCTTCTTCCCCACGATCTGCTCCTTCTCTCTTTTTTTTTGTTTTCTTTAATATATGGCCACATCTTTTGGCCCCGAAAATTATTCCTATTTCCCCTTTTTTATTTAGATAATTCTAAGAATCTCTAGAATTATTATTATTATTATTATTATTATTATTACATAATTTATGTTAATTGTGGTTTTGAAAATTAAAATGTATTTTAATTTAACACCACTAATTCAAAATAATTTACAAATAATTTCTTAGTCAATCTAAATTATCAATAATTCATAAGTTAAAAATATTTTCGATCGACTCAGAATTAGGGCATTACAAGTATATGCACCCTGAACAAATCCCTTATATTCACTAATGAAGGCCTACAAGATGTCTACTCTATTATTATTATTATTATTATTATTATTATTATTATTATTATTATTATTATTATTCAATAATAGTAGCAAAAGTACAGAAAGTAAAAATTATTATTATTATTCAAAATTTAATCCAATTTATATTCAAATTCAACATATAAAAATTTAAATATAAATTGATTCGTATGATTTTAAAAAATTGGATTAAATTAAAAAATTTATTCATTTTGACTTGTATGAGTTTAAGTCTTGGATTGAACTCTATTGTCTATCAATGTCTTTAGGGATGTGCAAAATCCGACTCTATCCAAATAAATCGAATAATTCGATTTGAATTAGATATTCAGATAGAGTTATTATGATTATTTGGGTCGGATAGACCTTAAAAACTAATCTTCACCGTTCAAAATTAACAACAAGGAGTTTTGAACATACTCACCAAAAATTAGGCCAATCGAACGGCAAATAATTTTCTGATCATCTTCGTATACAAAACTGGTCATTACGTAAAAAATCCAGAAAATACCCTCTTTTTTGCAACAAAAATTGAACTTATAGATTTTAAAAACTAATCTTCGCCGTTCAAAATTAACAACAAGGAATTTCGAACGTACTCACCAAAAATCAGGCCAATGTAATGGCAAATGATTTTTCGATCATTTTCGTACACAAAACTGGTCATTAAGTAAAAAGAAATCCAGAAACACCCTCTTTTTTGCAACAAAAATTGAATTTACAGACCTTAAAAACTAATCTTCACCGTTCAAAATTAACAACAAGGAGTTTTGAACGTACTCACCAAAAATTAGGCCAATCGAACGGTAAATAATTTTCTGATCATCTTTGTAATCAAAACTGGTCATTACGTAAAAAATCCAGAAAATACCCTCTTTTTTGCAACAAAAATTGAACTTATAGATCTTAAAAACTAATCTTCACCGTTCAAAATTAACAACAAGGAGTTTCGAACGTACTCACCAAAAATCAGGCCAATGTAATGGCAAATGATTTTTCGATCATTTTCGTACACAAAACTGGTCATTAAGTAAAAAAAATCCAGAAACACCCTCTTTTTTGCAACAAAAATTGAATTTACAGACCTTAAAAACTAATATTTACCGTTCAAAATTAACAACAAGGAGTTCCAAAAGTACTCACCGAAAATCAGGCTGATCTAACGGCAAATGATTTTTCGATCATCTTCACATACAAAACTGATCATTATGTAAAAAATTCAGAAAATAGCCTCTTTTTTGCCATAAAAACTGAACTTACAGACCTTAAAAACTAATTTTCACCGTTCAAAATAGCCTATACATTTATCTTTTTATCATCACCTTTTCTATTTATCTTAACTTAATATCTTAATATTAATCTGGCCATGTTTAGAATTTTAAAGCCATTTCTCCATTTTCAAATCAGTAAGTTTTCTCAGTCTTCCATAACACTCAATTAGGTAATCGCGGTAGTGAAGTTAAATGGTAAGGATGAGTTTAAATGGAGCTTTGAACATTTAGAAAAATAATAGAAATAAAATTGAAAAGTGTGTGTGTGTGTGTGTGTATATATATATATATATTAGAAAATTTATTCATTTAGAAAAATAATATAAATTAAATTAAAAAATTTATTCATTTTGACTTGTATGAGTTTAAGTCTTGGATTGAACTCTATTGTATTATTCAACTAAATAATAAATTAAGCTTAAAATCATATACACATTAAATTGAAACGGTGGAGAGATGCGAGGGAAGAGAAAATGTTATTTTTATATGTAGGGTAAATTTTTAAAATTACTAAAATACACCCACCAAATTTCATCATTTTATCCTTGTATTCAAGGATAATTTTATAGATATATATTTTAAATTTTTTAATAATTTAAAATTTGCTCAAAATTTTAACAAAATAAAAATAAATTATAAATTTTTCATAATAATTTTAAATGAAATAATAAACTTTATATTATTATTATATAAATATTTATATTTATTATTTTTCATAATATGACTATAAAATACTTATAACAATTACTTTATTATTATTATTAAAATGTAATTTTTTTAAATAAATAAGTTTATATTTGGGGATAATTGATAAAGAAATCAATAGAATTTCTAATAATTTAATATTTGATTTAAATTTTATAAAATAAAAATTAATTTTGAATGAAATAATAAATTTTATATTACTATTTGATAAATATTTATTTTTTTAATCTTGAACACGCAAATATATAATAATCGTAACAATTAGTTTATTATTATTATTAAAAATATAAATTTTCTAAATAAATAACTTTAGATTTTGGTCTAATTGATAAAAAATTATTATCAACTTATAAAATAATTTCTAATTTTCTGTTACAAAATAAAATATTCATTTCATATGGTCTATATTAAATTACTTAAAACTATACATAAATCATGTGAGTGAAATTAAAAAAAATTATTTCTTAATTTATTTGCGACGGATTAGCGACTAAATACTTCCGTCGCTAATTGTTTACTGTAACAAATTACTATTAGCGACAAAAAAGTTCTGTCGCTAAATAGTCGCAAAAAAGGTGCTATATTTTCCCTCCAAAATTAGCGACTAAAATGTTCATCGCTAAATTTTCTGGAACTAATTTCATGAATAAAAAATTATAAAATTTAGCGACGGAAATATTCGTCGCTAATTCCGTCGCAAAACATGGTGCTTATACTTCCCGCCAATAATTAGCGTCTGTTTATTCATTTCGTCGCTATTTTGTCTCAAAAAAATAGAAAATATCCTCCCCATGATGGAATTGTAAAACAGTCGCAAATCCGTCGCTAAATTTGCGATGAAAATAATGTCGTCGCTAAATTTAGTCGCTAATTGGCATTTTTTTGTAGTGTTTATTTTTTAAATTTTGAGCCCAGTGACTAAAATTTTTTTATTGGATTTGACTTTTCGCATTGTAGGTGCTGTGATTAGTTGGATTAGTTACACAACTGTTTGTTGAATTTTAGTTGTATTTTCGCTTTCGTTGTTGATTTCTTGCTTATCTAGGCTAATTGCAAATGATTAGGTCTAGTAAAGTATTTTGATATTTTATTCATTTTGATTTCGTTTTCAGGTATTACATTTTCATCATTTTTCTGTATCTTTAGAGGACTCAGCTATCCTTTTTACAACTATGTAGTGGATAAGCCTACGAGTGTCGCTCTGATATTCTAATTTCTATCGAGATGTTAAAGAAACCAGCACTAAAATAGTTTTGGGGGAAGATTGAAGCACTTTTATCATACTGCTTTTGGTGGAAGCAAAGAACAGACAAAATGATCATCAACAAGCCACTTGTCTTGACCTACTTATACCTATTGATCTACATTTTTCTTTCATCGGGTGTAATATTGTATAACAAGGTGAGTACTCCGATATTCAATCTAGTTCTCTTGCTTTCTGTTGTAGGGTACAATGTTGGTTCATGGTGAAATGTCTTATGATTGACTAATTTACACCTGTATATGATGAAAGGAATTATTTTGGCATTTCATAATTAGCCAATTTCTGGTTCTTGACATGAATTGAGTTACTTGTATCATAGCCAGCTTCTTGTTAAATCTACGTCAGCTTATATAATTGACTTATATTCTCGTCTATGCGATCATTGCTTGCACATAGCATTGATTTTATGTGTCCTTTTTACCAGTATGTCTGCTAAAGCATTTAAATCTACCAAATACCTACTATTAAGTCTTCAACACCAGTTCTGGAATAAAATTTTCCTAGTTTTATGCAAGCTGATTGCTGGTCTCATGTAAGTTTAAGATTATGCAAGCAATTGATCATACACATAGAGGCACATTCATATCCCATATTATAGTTTAATTAAAAAAAATGACCTGCAGAGATGGCCTATGTTTGGTGCTCCCCTAACTTTGTTTTTTTTTTAATAACATGGTAATTAATGTGATTTGCTACATTTTCCCTTTTATGAAGTTGTTACTTTTCTATGTGCTATGATAGTGCATATGGTTAACCTGAAGGTTGAAGTAATAATCGTTAGATTTTTATGGAAGTGTTTGTGGAAATATGACTTCTGAATTTTGTTGTAGTGGGTTCTTTCACCAAAATATTTCAACTTTCCATTTCCTATCACTCTTACAATGATACATATGGCGTTTTCAGGGGCAGTAGCCTTTTTTCTTGTCTGTGTATTCAAGGTTTGACTCGCCGCATAATTTTGACTCAATTTACTTGTGCTTAGATTTTCAGTTGGCTAGGATAGACATTATTTATTTTTGTTTTGTTGTTTATACATAACTTTATATGGATTTTTTTTTTGCATAAAGGTACACATGCACACATACTACAAAGTTTCTATTGTCTTTTTTTGCTTCCTATTTATTTCTGTGTACTGGAGGTAATATTGCTCTTTTTTTTCCTTGTTCTAATGACCAAGTTGTAAGCCCAGTCAAAATGACTTTTCAAATGTAAGTGATGTAGTAGTTTCCTAAAAAATCTGCTTATCTTTTGGCATTTTATTTTTGTGTTGTCTAACTTGTTTTCTCTGGAAACCCTTTTCTTGTGCTCTAGATATGCAACGTGCGTAGTACCAATAAGTGCCTTCTTTGCAGCTAGTCTATGGTAAGAATTGGAATGTCATATCATTGTACTTTTTATTCATAATGGTATTTGTTCTCATTTAAGGGAGGTACAAGATGATATCTTGATATTTGTTTCTGGTTCAACATCAGATAATGTCATGACATTTACGATCGACAAATATTTCAATTTTGTTTCATATAAATGACTATAATTATTCTTAGGATTTGCATCATTTATGTTTATGAGATAACTAGGCTTATGGCTTTCTTGATGGATTCTTTAGATGGTGCTTGATCTCAAAATTATGTATGTGTGTGTGCACGTATAAAAGATGAAGCAACCCTTCGATTCTTTCAATTCTCTCTCTTTTTCTAATACAACCCAATAATTTAATTTAGATTTAAATCTTTCAATTATTATGTTATGCATTTTCCATTTTAGAGTATTTAAGAAATCTCACTTGCATAGAGTTATCCAACATATATATACAGTTCTCTTATATCCACCCAATAGATTTTTATATATTTTCTAGGTGTATTTATTTGTTATATTATTATACAGTTCTCTTAATAGTATATTTACAATAAATGCTGCTATTAAGTAATCATTAGTTTCAAATAATTAATAGTATATTTCCTTGAACCCGATAACAAGACTCGGAAATCTAGGCATATTTGAAGCAAATCAGGTGAAATTTCGACGACTGTTCAAATTTGATGTTCAATGCTTTAACTCTTTAGAATGAGTTTAGTTTTTCAACTCCAAATATGATTTAAAAGTTACTATTTTTACATAAAAAAATTAAAATTATAAGAAAAAACACACACATCAGAGTAGGTTGGAGTACAGTGGATATCATCAAGCAGCTTAGTGGTGAGGAGATGGCACGAAATCCAGCAAATGGAGCACCCAGTGATCGAATGAGTAGACTTGCAAGCCATATTCTTAATCAGCGTAGGCATGTTCTTATCACTATCCTTTGTGAAGACTTGATGTTTTTAGTTGGTCTCAAATTCAGTCTTGTAGTAGTTACCTTTTACATTTAAATCGTTGGTGCAACCTTTTATCCTCTATATCCACTAGCATAAGATGTTCCATTAGATTTTTCACTTGCTCTAGAAGGTCTAAGTATTCCTTCTACTATTGGGTAAAGGTCATGTCTCTGGGTGAAACAAGTGAAGGGGAAGAGCAAAATAAGTGCATTTGTATAAACCCAGGAAGACTAGCTAAGGGAGAAGGAGGCAACACCTTTGTGGAGCTTAACTATTGTGGAAGTCCTGACAAGATGAATGCTTCGGTCATAGGCTTATAAATTTTTGACACAAGTTTTGCCAGGTGAATTGATTTGTCAGCATACTTGCAGGATCAAAATTAAAGATCTTCCAGACATGTAGCTCAACTTATATGAACTAGTATGTTAACAAAATTCTATAGGACCAATGATCAGTTATCATTATTAGTTCTGGTGTTTTTTTTGGTTCGGCAACATATTATTTGAAGTTATTTCTCAGAAGATTTTGCATACCTAATCTGAAAACTAATATTTGTATTTAAACACAAGTGCTCTATAAATTTGTCCTATGTAAACTTGTTTTCTATGCTCGAATAGCCATATTAACTTATATTTTGCTCTTTTTCTGGGAATAAAAAAATTCTTCCTTTTTCTTGCAGCATGCAGCCAGGTATCTTCCAATCAGGAGTAGGTGAAAAATGATTCATTGAAAACTGTACAAAATACAGTTGTAAGCCTCATTTTTCAGAACTCTATTAGTCTTTCTTTGTGATGTATGCCCTAGGGCCTTCCATAAAGGTGAATGCAAGTCATAGTATTATTTCACATGCCTCTTTATACATACATATATATATATATATATATATATATATATATATATATATATATATATATATATATATATATATATATATATATATATATATATATATATATATATATAAAGTTCAGGGTTGGTAGGGTTATAGTGTCTATTGTGGTCTCTGATTTTTTTTTCCTTGAAATTGTTTTGGTAGTTATGATGAGAAGAGTCCTTGTATCAATAGATTTCATTTGTTTGCTCATCAATTCTTCCTTGATAAAGTAAATAAACCTGAAAAACATGAAAAAAGAGTTTTTAGTGCATTGATTTCATGAAGTTATAATGTCTTCCATTGTTTTGATATATATAGTCACACTCCTTGTTCTCTATAATAATTCCTTAGGGGTGAGTTTAGTTTGTATATTCCATATGGTTTGTAATGGTTTCTTGGGTCTGAAGTATTATGTTGACCTATATTATGTTTTAACAAATCGGTAGTGAAATAGAGATAATCAATGACTTGCATGGTGTGATTTGTTTGGGGGTTGGGTTTTTGGTTTGCTTGTGATTTTATCTATTACTCTACTGGGTGAACTCAGAAAACGGTTGCATCTGGAAAGATCTCAAGAGTTGATCCTTTAGAACAGATAACCAAGCAATGCATTCTGTCATGACTCATGAGCTTGGTAATGCAACTTTGTGGAGCTTCTTTCTATTAATATGTTTATGTCTTTCAATCAGCCACTTTCCATGTCAACTTTTAGTCATTTTAAATATCTCTTCTCTGCAGAGGTTATGATTTTAGCAGATTTGGATTTGGTCCATGCACAATCATCCTCTGTGATCAGGTAATTTTTTGTGGTTTTGATGTATCCTTAGGATTTTTTTTAGAGTAGTATCCTTAGGATTTTAGTATGAGCTGGTTGCATATCTAAATTTAATTGGAAATATTCTTTCTCATGGGTTTTCTTCCTATTTTTCATATCATTCTTGTCATGTCAATCTTACATGTGCTTCAAATATGGAGTCATATTTATCAATTCATTTAAAATTGATATTGTTCTTCATTCTCATTTTTTTGTGGCAGTGTGAGAAGGAATTTCATGTGGGCTGTTTGAGAAGTCATAAAATAGCAAATCTAAAGGTATTGTGGTTAAGTAATTCATACTTCATTTTAATTTGTATGACTTCAATTTTCTTGTCTGATGGCAATGCTGCTCTTTGGTTGAACATATCTGCTACTTGTTTGACAAGAATTGCCAAAAGGGAAGTGGTTTTGTTGTGCAAATTGTACTAATATATATTCTACTGTGCAGAAGCTACTAGTCTAGTCTAATCATTACTTTGCACTAGAATTGGACTAAGGTCGTTTTCTAACTTCTTCTAGGTAACAAGTATTTGTTTTGTTTTTGGTGTATTGGATATTAAACTTTATAGTTATTTAGACCCAAATCATCATATATATATATATATATATATATATTTCCAGTTGTTCATTTTTTTTTGTTACTAGGTGAACAACCTTTGTCATAATGCCTAAGTTTATATGTATATATTGATTGTTAGAAATTGAAATCAAAGAGAAATAGTACAGTCATATAGATGCACCAAGAATAAGTTGTTCTAGGTAACTTGCTAATCAATACAAGTTAGTTCCAAAAACATAGAAATTGCAGTTGATAATGTAGAACATCATCAAAAGAAATCGGTGGAACGCATTGAAGGTACCATTGGGAAGACATCTTGCTGCATAGTTTTTAATTTCGTGAAAATTTATTTTTAAATCTAACAGGAACTATTTAATATGTTTGCCTTCTGCATATTCGGTTTCCTTCAATTGCTTTTTTGTCATTTGCTTCTTTTGCTGCTCCCTTTTCTCCCTCTCATGTGAGGATGAGGGATGAACTTTAATCATGTTACCTGTAGTTTTTGCATAAATTTTGTGTGGAAAATCAACAATAATTAAGTGACAGAATAGAGACGATAATTCCGTCGCAATTTTTTTATAATACTAGCTGAATTTAGCAACGAAAACTTTAATTTGGTTGCTAGAAATAGCAATGAAAATTGATTTTGGTTGCTATAAATAGCAATGGAATTTCTATTCGGTTGCTAAATATAGCAACAAAAATTGATTTCGGTTGGTAAATATAGCAATGGATATTCTAATTTCGTTGGTAAAAATAGCAACGGAAATTAAAATCCGTTGCTAAATTTAGCAACGAAAAATAATTTTCGTTGCAAAAAATACCAACCGTCAATTTAGCAACTGAATGTTACGTTGCTATTTTTCGTTGCTAATTTTTAATAGCAACGGAAATTTAACAAATTCGGTTGCTAATTTTCGTTACTATTTGCTAATTTTCTTGTAGTGAGTCAATGTGATTTAGTCAGAATCTACACTCAGAGGTTTCGAACACCTCAAAAAATAATTAAAGAAAAACTATTCTTATTAGCAATGAGGTAATAAATTTAATTTTTAATAATATAATTTTGAGTTTAAAAGTTAATTTTTTCGATACAAATTCATGTGTGTGGTAAAAATATTAAAAATAATTACAATAGATATATATATATATATATATATATATATATATATATATATAATTTTTTATAAATATTATAATACTTAGTAAAATCAATAATCATGATTAATAATTTTTAAAAAAATTAAATTCAAAATAAAAAATTTATATGTTACAAAAACTTTTAGCTGCTAAATTAGCGTCAAAAAATTCATCCTATCTAAATATAAATAAATAGCGACGGAATTGTTGTCGCTATTTTGTCTCTAAAATAACACTTCAATCAACGACCAAAATATAGTCGCTATATTTATGGAAAATATTTTCATAAATAAAAAATATATGAAAAATTTTTTGCAACAAAACTATCTATTGGTAAATGAGTCGCAAAAAATGGCGCCCATATTTGCCGCCAATATTTAGTAATTGTTTCCAGGTTCCCGTTGCTAAACTTGCTAATAAGTTGTAAATATGTATTTTCACAACGGATTTGGAAATAGTCGCTAATCCATCTAATTAGCGATGAAATATTACCGTTGCTAAATTCCGTTGCTAATTCTAGTTTTTTTTGGTGCATGTTCAAGTAATGCTATAATAACAAGACGGATCCATTTCATGCATTTAACTTAAATTAATTTTAATTAACCTTTTTCATATCATTTCATATGCATGGATGAAACTTTTGGTGGGTAAAAAATCAATTAAATCTTTCTTAATTAATTTATGCAAAATTTTAAATTCATCTCATGGTAAAACACAAACTGATTTTATAACATGTTCTATAGAACACGAGACAAGTATAGAACAGACAGATTCAACACAACATACATATAGATAAAGTATAAAATAAAAGAGAGTAAGGGATAGAAAAATTTAACACCGTGATTTAAAGAGGTTCGGCCTTTGCCTACATACTCTTTTTAAGACAACCTATTTTAAGAGTTTTTCTTTTTTAATGTGACTTTAGTTAGCGAGCAAGATTTAAAAACCGTTTACAAAAGTAGCTAACCAAGTTTTTCTCCCAGATGAAAAATTCAAAAATACTTAGCCCATTTTTGTTCAAATAAGAATCTAAACACTTGCTGGTTTATTTCTTTAGACTCTAGTAACCTAACCTTATTTTATCTCACATGGTTTTTGATAAACCTCACTACATATTTACAATAAAAAAAACTATAATTACTTGATGATATGTGATCGTAAATACTCATAATGGAATGAAAACTTACAAACAGATAAATGCTCAATAGAAAATGTACTCACATGCTTCAACACTTAAATAAACTCATTTTTATACTTTAAAAAATAGCTATTAAGTAAGAAATTTATTGTCAAAAACTTTTTTTTAGCTTTTGAAAAGATCTGATTTTGGTTTCTTTAAATAAATTCCAATAGTTAGAAAATATTTCAGAATTTTTTCTTTCCATTTTCAAATATGTATATATGGAAAATTTAGATTTTGGAAAGAATAAATTTAAATATGTCAAGATATGATTTAAAAAAATATTTTAATGCAATGAATGATTGAATGAGCGTGTGAATTTTAAGAAATGATTTTACAATTATTTTCTAAAATATCTTGACCTTCAAAAATAATTCCAAACATGAGTTCTGATTTAGATTTTGAAAATAGAACACGACTATTTTGCTTTGTTTCGAGTAGAGCACTTAATATCAATGCTATTTTGGATCTGCACAACACAAATTTCAAAAAGTCTAAAACTTAATTGATTTGAAAGTTTTATTATTCATTAAATTCTCATAAAGTTAAGATTGTAGGCATTTGAGCCAATATCTGGCTGAGTCTGTTGTTTTGTAGTAGTAGATAGGTTGGAACATGTATTGTTGGGTTTTGTTGTATTGGGCCTTTATTCTGCTGGGAAAGTATTTTGTATTCTGGGCATGCTTTAGCCACTCGTGTAATATTCCTTGTTTTAATGATATTCACTGGCTTATCAAAAAAAAAAAAATAATAATAATAATAATAAGAAGAAGAAGAAGAAGAAGAAGCCGGATAACTATATTATTAGATGCATTTTAAGGATAATAATCTGAAAATAAGGGGTCGGAGAGACTAGAGAGCTCACTTAAACACACTTTATTAATATGATACAAAATTCACCGTTATAAACATTATAAAATATTATATTTATATTATTTTATTAGTTTATATTATATTATTTTATTTATATTTATATGTTTATATTATTTTATCTATATTCTTAATTAAATTATTTACACAAATATTTACAAAATAGCACAAAAATCATCTCCATCTGCATCAAGAACATCGCCTCCATTATCCCCGAGCTGAGATCCTGCATCAACAGCAGAGCTTCCACCTGGAGCAATGGATCCAAATCGTTCATTGTGGGAATATTCGCTTCTGTTTTCTGCCGCTATATTATTTCCGATTTCATATGCCTTTGCAGTGTTTTTGGCAACGTTTGATGCTGATGACATTATTCTCGCACCTGTTTGTATCTTTTCCATCTTTTTCTGAAATGTTATTTCACTATTGTAAGTTTAAATTGCCTGAAACCTGTCTGTTTTGGGCAGTAGCAATAATAGTAATAATGATGGATATAATTTTCTTATCTAAACGGGATCTATGAGAATATTGTCACATAAGGAAAAAAAAAATTATGCAAGTAATATTATGCAAATTTGGACCTCTTTTTTTTTTAATACTTCTATACCTATAATGTTGATTTGATTTATAAGCAATCCCATGAATTATGCTCCACATAAACTAAAAACAGAAATCTATTAATATCTTTTAAAAAATTCAAATTTGGCTAAATTATCTCTCATCAATTCTAACAATTGATACACCCAAGAGTAGCATTTCTAAGGATTTACTAATGGACTCAAATCTTAAGCCTTCCATTAATAAGACCAATTAGTCAAGCTTATCCTCGTAATGATTAGTATCAATCCTAATTAGAGCAGGCAACATTAGCTTAGGTATAATTTCAGTGATTCTTGACTATGGTTAAGGACATAGAGACCTAAAAATCAAAGAGCATTTTAAAGCATTTTCTCTCTCTAGTCTCTCTCTAGATTTGGTTCCTTGTACACTCTCCTACTCATATTTTACTTGTTGGAGTGCTCACTCTCGGTAAATTCCAAGATTTTCTTTCTTATTTTCAGAAGTTAAGGAGTTGGCCCAGTTTCTCAAACCTTTCAGCTCATTTTGGTCCAACCGTTCTTAACACTTCAGAATATTCGGACTTACCAAACAATTAATGTAGATAAATGTTTTGAGAGAGATATAAATGCGAAGGAAAAAAAAATAGTAGTCGCTTAATTTCTAAGAAGACACAACATAAAAACGATCACTTAGTTGGAAAATTATAGGCGTATATAGTTGGAAAAGGAAGGAATGGAGTTATAAGAATACCATAGTTTCAGATTTTTCAGGTGCGGAGTTTGAAGTTGCAGAGCCTTGGATATTCCCTTTGGACGCCATCTTTCTCTCCTGGTTCCTTCTGTTTAGTTTGCGATATCAATTTTAATTTGCATGTTTTCGTATTTATAGTAATTATTGGCACCTGCAACCGGCTGTGGAAGGAATATGTACTGCTGTTTGCTAGTGACTGCTGAATTGCCTAGTTCCTATAGTTGTCATCATATATTCCTTATTTCATTAATTAAGTTCTTAATATTAAGTTAATGAGTATTTTATAAAGTGACAAGTTTCCAACTTGAATTGCTTATTAGGGAACTTGGTTAACAAAAGAAGTAGAATGATTTCATTTCATATAAAATTTTTAAAATGAATGATCAAAGTGCCCTCAACTGCAAGCCGAAAGGTTAACTTTTGATTGTGTGGAACAATAATCCAACTCTAACTTAAATTTTTCTCTCTATATGAATTATATGGGTAATGCACATTCTTGGAATATATTTCTCTTAGTATATGATAAAGTGTAATATGTTCTTAAATTTTTGGTTGCATCATAGCAAATGAATACTTTGATTTGTTTGGCCCAGTCTGGACACGACGAAATTGTGTTAAAGTATGCTATAAATTACATGAGTTAGATTATAAAATTAAGTACTTATTATTTTAACATTCACAATATTTTCTTTGCTGTTAGTCATAAGAGCACGAATTTTTTTTTTTCAACCTTTTCTCTCGTAACTGCCCACTTGCTAACTCTCATTTTCTCTTAATATCGATCTTGACCATTTCCAAGAAGCTAAACTAATAATCGAGAAAAGTTCTTAACTAGGTTGAGTACAGCTAAGTTTCATAAATTATACCAATAGTATATTGCCAACTGCGGTTTACTTTCACTGTCAATTATTCTATGACCCAGAAAGACTAAAAAAATTGAGATTGCTACACCATTCTTTATCCAATTGACGAAGACTCCAAATATGTGGTTTTGCAACTTTCCACAACTAATGCTAATCCGTGACTGCTACTCGACTTTCAGTAGGGGTATTTAAAAATAGATTGAATGGGTTATAAATGTTTTTTAATTCAATAAATCTAAAATTTTAAATAGATTGAATCCAGCTCAATTCAGTTGTGTTATAAGTTAAATTTATTATATTGAATTGGTTGGTTTTATCATGGATTACATAAATTATGTTAATTGTTAATTCTATTATAAATATATAAATTACAAATTATCAATAATTATATTTTTTAAATATAAAATATTAATTTCATTTCTATAAATATTTTTTAAATAACACATTCATATTTCAAATTGTTTTTTTAAATTCAAAAACAATATAAAAATTAATAGTGTCCTAAAACTTTTTATCATTTTATCATGTAAGTTCATTTTCAAGTAATCATCAATTTTCTTTTCTTATATATATATATATATATATATATATATATATATATATATATATATATATATATATATATATATATTTGATAAGATTAATATTTTGAGGTGTATAATTAAAGCTAATTAAGATTTTTTATCTTTGAATTAGAAAATGCGCTTTGCGAAGTCGGAAAAATACGAGCTCCGTCAATTTTTAAACAATCTGCCTCTACTTCTCCGACTTCAATTAAAACTCAGGCTGCTAATTAATTATAGTTTAGTCATGTTTCTTAATACGAGTTGTTTTTTAATCCATCTTATTGACGTTTACATCTTTATGCGTCGATAAGGAAAACTCGATTGGTTCCAATAAAATATCTTGATTTCTATTTGATTGTAAATTTGTAATTCTATATCATTTTGAAAATGAAATATTAAGAGTTCGAAAATATCATGAGAATTTTCCTTAAATCAAGACTTTTTATCTTAATAAATGTGTGTTGGTAAATGAAATTTCCATGGATATTAAAATTTGGTGATTGCTACATATATTTGAATCCATGATATTTTTAAATTTAATTGTAATTAATTCAAAATTTATTTAATATTACTTATTATAATTTATTTAATACATGTAGGAGAAACGGCGATGGGGTAGAAAAAAGAGAAAGTGAGATATGTGGAGAATTTGAATTTCATCTATTAGAAAAAATGGATTAGATGGTTGGATTACACAATAATCCATAATCCATTTACATATTTTTAAAATTTTAGAATGTATTACATGGATTGTAATAACCCAATAAAATTATAAAAAAATGGATTAGATGGATTACACTATTTTTTAACAGGCCTAACTTTCAAAGTGATATATATATATATATATATATATGCACACAAAATTATTAGTCTTATGCTCTTAGATTTTTTTATATTTAAATTCATTTTGAAAATATTTAAATATCCTTTGGTTGAATGTGATTGAAATCAAATTTTAAGGATATGTGCTCTCCACTTGACCCTTGGAGAAGAAGATTATTTATGTTTAATTAAATTGGTTAAGATTCTTTAAATGCTTACATGGTACAACCTTTTTTCTCGCAACTGCCCACTCGCTCTTATATGTTGATCTTTTCCACGAAGCAAGACTAATAATAGAGGAAAATTTTTATAAATCAGATTAATAATATATTACGACCGGCCAATTATTTTCATTGACAAAGTTTTTATGGCCCAGAAAGACTAAATAATTGAAATTGCTACACCGTTCTTTACCCAATTGACGAAGACTCCAAATATGTAGTTTTGCAACTTTCCACACAATTAATGCTAATAAGTAGGGATGGACATAGACCGTTAACCGGTTCATTAACAATTTTTTTAAATCAGTTCATTATTATCGATTAATCGCTATATCGATTTCGATTTTTAACTTGATTTTTCGGATCGGTTTATTGGTTCACCACTAAAAAATTTTAATATGTAAATTTAATAAATTATACAATCTATACTATTATTTTTAATAGTTAAAAATGCTTTAAAAATGAAAAAAAACTAATTAAATGCAAGATCCATTAAAATAATCAAAATAAAAGTAAAATTTTCATAATTAATTATAAAAATTAAAAATATTCAATATAAAACTAATAACAGAACCTAAGTATGCACATAATTTTAGTATTTATTTACTAAAATATATATTTTACAAAATTATATATCATCATATTTATAAATTATGCAAAAATTAAAAAATATAAATGTAAAATTTAAAATATAATTCATAATATATATATATATATATATATATATATTTGGTTCGGATTGGTTAACTACTGATTTTTAAAGTAAAAACAATAAACTTAAAATTTCAGTTCGGTTGATTTAAAAATCAGTTCGGTTTCGAATCAGTTTTTCAGTTAACTAAAATTTTGGTTAATCATGCTCATCCCTATTAATCAGTAATCGCTACACGACTTTTAGCGTGAAATATGCTCTCTCTCTCTATATATATATATTCTCTCTCTTCCTCTTACAAAATGAGGCAGACATTTAATCACCAAACTAGTATTAATTAACCCGATGGTATATGCTCTTACATTTTTCTATATTTAAATTTATTTTGACAATATTTTAATAGCTTTCGGTTAATGTTAATGAAATAAAATTTTAAGGATATGTGCTCTCGACTTGACCCTTGGAGAAGAAGATTATTTGTGTTTAATTAATTTGGTTAAAACTTTTTTAAATGCTTCCAAGGTCACTAGGACTTAATTTTTCTCGAAACAAAAAAAGAAAAAGAAAAGAAATTGCTAAAGAGACAGTACGTCTCGTCTTTTCATGCGTGTGTATCCAAGTGAGAAGACTGAGTTTAAAAGATGGCATTAAATCTTATGATTTTTTTTTTAAATAATATCCAGAAAGAAAATTGGTACTAAAAAAAATCCTAATGGTAGATATCTTCCAGTGAAAGTGTGGATTATTCTGCTCAAGAAGTCTTTTGAAGACTATTCTTTAGCCAAATTGCGATTTATATATATGTAGAAATTGTGAAGCCCATCGGCTACGATTACCTAAATTCAGCATCGGCATACTTCATAAACCAAATAAAAATAGAAAATTATTACCTAACATAAGTTGATTAAAAAAAATAGAAATACACATGAGCCGAATTCCAACGGTATCCAATTTGTTCTCAAAAACTCGCTTTTAAGTTCTGAGTTTGGACAAAATTTCATTTAACTCGTGAAAATTGGTCGCTTCACAATGAATAAGAATTCAACCAAATTCGCCAAGTCTTAAACCTCAAAAAAGCATATGATAAAGTCTCGGGATACTTTTTTTTTTTTTAATTATGGACGATCAACCTACAAGAGCTTTTGTTAGACACCAAAAGGTAGATATCATGAATTTGTCACCCAATAAAACATTAAAAAAATGAGTTCTAACTTTTATGAGACCAAAATTGGAGATAATTCGGGATCTCACTGTTACTTATACTTTGGTTAATGTTGTATAAATAACTTTCAAGATTAATTGTTTTATCTGCCTTCTCATGCAAGTTATCATTGCTAGAAAAGTAAATCCAATTTAGGGCCGGTTCAAAGAATTGGATCAGACTTGAATAAAGCTTAGTTAGATGCAACCCAAACCTAATCCATTTGGATCACCATGCCATCTATTTGCCTCAACATTTTTACAATAGCTTTTTTAGTATATTGTAATTGTATCAAAAGTCAATTTTCATTAAAAAAAAAAGGTGAAATGGATTGACACACAATTTTGCTCATTAGAGCTATCATGCGGTCCAATTGGACCAACATGTGGAAAATAAAGGAATTGACCCAATCCTACCAAACCACTACAAATAAAAGCGAATTAGCAACTAAAAATAGCGACGGACAAAAAAAATTGCTATTTTGCGATGGAATAGCAATCAAAATAAAAATCCGTAGTGAAAACAAGATTTTCCTCCAAAGAAAGATGTTTAGCGACTAAATAGCGACGAAAAGAAGGAAACAGTTGCTAAATTATGGCGACAACAATTAGCACCTTTTTTGCGACTAAATTTGCGACGGAAATAAGTCGCTAAATTTTTTTCAATTTTTTTGTTTGAAAAATTGATCCGTTGTAATATAGCTGCGGGTTCGTTGTCGGTAATTTGATTGTGAATTTTTCGACGGATTAGCGACGGAATATTTAGTCGCAATTATGGAAGGAAATTTTGGTTTTTTTTTCTAAAAATTTAACGGCTATTTTTAGTATATATAGCGACAGATATTTAGTCGCTAATTTAAAAAAAATTAATAATTGCAACTTTATTTGTGGAAAATTTTTAAAATTTTTATTATATATTATAATTATTTAGAAAAGATAATAATTTTTTGTCAATTATTTCAAATTTTAAACTTATTTATTTAAAAAATTTACATTTTTAATAATAATAATAATAAAATAATTGTTGCAATTATTATATAATTACATTATAAAAATTAATAAAAATAAATATTTATAAAATAATAATATAAAATTTATTATTTCATTTCAAATAATTCTGAAAATTTATATAATTTATTTTTATTTTGTTAAAATTTTGATTAAATACTAAATTATTAGAAATTTAAATTATATATAATTATTAAATCATTCTTGAATATAAAGATAAAATGATGAAAATTGGCAGGGACATTTTAGTATTTTCAAAATATTAACCTTACAAATAAAAGCAACTTTTTCTTCGGTTGAATATTATTAAAATCAAATTTTAATACTTAAATAGCCTTCGGTTGAATGTTATTAAAATCAAATTTTAAGGATATGTGCTCTCGACTTGACCCTTGGAGAAGAAGATTATTTGTGTTTAATTAAATTGGTTAAAACTTTTTAAATGCTCCCAAGGTCAATAGGACTTAATTCTTTTTTTTTTAAAAGAATAAGAAACTGCTAAAGAATCGGCACGATATTGTCTTTTCATGCATATGGATCCAAGTGGGAAGAAAATGAGTTTAAAAAATGACATTAAATCTTACGAATGTTTTTTGTAATACCCAAAAAGAAAATTGGTACTCAAGAAAATCCTAATGGTATATGTCTTCAAGTGGAAATGTGGATTATTCTACTCAAGAAAAGTCTTCTGAAAACTATTCTTTACCCAAATTGCGATATGTATATATGTAGAAATTATGAAGCCCATCGCTTCATAAACCAAATAAATAGAAAATTATTACATAAGTTGATTAAAAAGAAAAGAAAAGAAATACACATGTGCCACGTGCCAAACCCCAATTATGTTCAGTTTATTCTGAAAAATCCGCTTTTAAGTTCCGATACCAAATAAAAATTCATTTAATTCGTGAAAAGTCAGTTGCTTCACAATAGATAGGAATTCAACTCATTTCGCCAAGTTTTAAACCTCAAAAAAGCAACCCTTATTTAATTGTTGGCAATCGACCAACGAGAATGTCTCTTGAGCATCATAAGATAGATATCATACTGTAACACCCTTATACACTACATGTCCTATACATACAATGAATAGATGTCATATCACAGTTACTATTGCACGATACAATACACTGGGCAGGAATTTTTTTTCTTCTTTGCTTACATACATATACATCCATAACAATTTATACATATACTTGTATTTAAGAATTTCATTTACATGCCCTAACTAACAATGCTTCAAACCTTACTTCAATACCCTTCTCTGCCATACATAAATTAAATTCTCAATTCCTCCAAGTCCTTGTAATCTTTCATAACCTGCGCACAGTAAAACACTATGCACTGAGCATATAATACTCAGTGGTGGATACATGTCTAATATTTTCCAAACAGCCAAACACACACATACACATGCAAGCGCACACTGTCATTGTCATTATTGTATTTATGCACAAATATTATTATATTTTCATGCTCGTGTGATTTTTCTGTTAATTTCATGAGTTTCTATT
>JBBPFJ010000508.1:0-91206 GCA_037975025.1 Excoecaria agallocha
TAGAAACCCATATGAATCGTTTTGCAGGTTGACAATCCATATGTCATAATTTTTAGTGAGTCAAATCTTGAATTTCTTTAAAGATTATAGAAAACCCTGATGATCAAGAGAATGATGTGATGTTGTTGAAGATGATAATAGAATTCAAACAGATGACTATGGACATGGATGAGAGACTGAGGTTACTGGCATATATATTATAATATTTTTTACAATAATGCGGGTATCATTTTTTTTTTCAATATAGAATCTTTTTTATACTCCTAATTTCATATGGAGTTTCACCAACTCAACATCCTTCACAAATTAAACTTAATTCTATCTTATTGAGAACAATCAAAACATCTCTAATATCACTCCTCTCCTCAGGCAAATCAGCACAACATTGCAGAGCCAATTCCATAATAGAGGATATGCAATCTACTTTAGCTGAATAATTTGGTTCATCCATGCTCAACAAATCAGTATCTGCAATTTGAACTATCCCTAAAGGTAATATCTTTTTGATCCATTGCTTCATACTCATTTCTTCATTAAACATCTCATTTGTAGGCTTCATTCTACCGAAAGTTTCAATCAACAAAATGCCAAAGCTATACACATCCCCTCTTATAGAAACACGCCTTCCGATCCATACTCTATACATATTTTTTTAAAAAGATGCAGTTAGCATATATATAGTGAGAGTGATAAATTCAAGTTACCAATGAAATGAAAATAAAACATAACATAACTTGGTGCCATGTATCCAACAGTAGCAAGCGTCATTGTTTGAATCACAGATTGATCTTCATCGAAGAGTTTAGCTATGCCAAAGTCACTTACGTGACCAACCATATCCTCATCTAATAGAATGTTGCTAGGCTTTATATCACAGTGGACCACAAATTCTGCAGAGCCATGATGAAGATACTCAAGTGCCGATGCAACATCAATCATTATATTCAATCTCTGTTGAATATCTAGAAAATAGTTGCAAGTGTACAACCATTTCTCTAAGCTGTAATTGGGCATGAACTCCATAACTAAGGCTTTAAACTCATCAGTACAACAACTAGTGATGATTTTTACTAAATTTCTATGGCGAATCCAACGCAGCACTTGGCATTCGACATCAAAACTTCTAAGTGCTCTTTCTTGCTGCTGCTGTTGTAGGTTGAAAACCTTTACTGCGATAAGCTTTCCATCCAATAGAGTTCCTTTATACACAGAGCCAAAACTCCCTCTACCAAGCAAGTTGATCTCGTTAAAGTTATTTGTTGCCCGCTTGAGCTCATAAATGGACATTCTTTCCCAATTAGCTAAAGGTAACAAATGGCCTTGATGAATTGGAAGTCTTGCTTTCCTTTTGCAAAGTCCTAGGAAGATGATAACAATAGCAAGTCCAAAAATCGAAGATCCAATCACCATGAGTATGATTATTTTTATGTGTGAAGGGTTATGATTTCTAATTTTGCAATGTTGGACTTTGAATTTAGATGCACCACAAAGTCTTTTATTCCCGAGAAAAGATTGAGCTGATAAGTTAGCAAGTATTCCTCCATTAGGTATTTCTCCTTGTAATTCATTCCAAGACACATTAAAATATGTCAGATATTTGAGTTCTCAAAGGACCTGGGAATTTCTCCGAAGAGACTATTATTTGACAAATCCAAGGATTCCAGACTTATCATATCACCAAATGATTCGGGAATAGAACCCTCCAATCTATTATTATGTAAATAGAGTTGAGTTAAATCCTTGAGACTTCCAAAGCTAGGTGGGATGCTGCCTGATAATTTATTTTTTGATAAATTAAAGTATGTAATAACTTTCAAACTCCCAATGTCAAGAGGCAGAGAGCCACTTAAAGAATTCGAAGACAAGTCCAATTTAAGGATATCTTTCAACCTCCACAAGGTAGAAGGTATTATAGAAGTAAACTTGTTTGAATTAAGGTAGAGTTCTCTTAGAGAAAAGAGATTACCTAGGCAAGAAGGAATTGGTCCAGAGAGTTCATTTTCCCCTAAATATATATAAGCAAGAGAACTTTGCAGATCACATAATGTGGAGGGAATAGAACCTTGTAAAATATTGAAATACAAACCTAATCCTTGAAGATTCCTTAATTTTCCAATTGTAGTAGGAATTGTTCCCCTTAAATCATTACCCTCCAGACACAATAATATTAAGCCGGTTAGGTTAGCAATGTTTTCAGGGATGATGCCTGCGAGTTTACAATCATAAGCAATAAAATGTTTAAGGGAAAAAGATAAGTTTACCATAAAAATTGGAAGAGAACCATCCAATAAATTTTTAGACACATCAAAATTTATCAAATATCTACAGTTTGATAGAGGAAAATATTGAAGACAAGGATTTGGTAGTAAGGTGATTTCCTCACAAATCGAGAAATAGTAAATTTCTTAAATTACAAAGACCATTAGGAATATGGCCAGAAAAGGAGTTTTGGCATTCAAGTTTAAGAGAGTGAGCTCAGAGGCATTAGTGAGAGATATGGGAATTTGACTAGTGAAGTTATTTCCTCCTATTGTGAGTTTCCAAGATTTGGTAGATTGAGACCAAATCCTAAAGAATAAATGACTTTAGCCCAAATCCAAAAACTCCAATGTTGAAATATTAAAAAGTCTGGTAGAAACAAATTCAGTAAGATGGTTGGTTCCTAGAATTAATGTTTTAAGGTGAGGGAGGTTGCCAATTTCCATTGGAATTGTATCTGCCATCATAGTTCATAGATATTTGATTATTAAAACCAAGCCAATTGTCATATATGAATGCAACAATTTCAATTTTTTTCAACTATTTTGTTTTTATTTTATGTGATATTTTAAAATTATGGAACAAGTACATATTTTAAAACAAAAAAAAAATCAGTGAAATAGAATACCAAACTTGTGAAGCCATTTTTAATAGCTTGTAATAGTTGGGGGAACGGGACTAATTAAACCCCTAATTTTGTAATAGCTTTAAAATTCAGGGTAGGAGAGTTAGTAAGAATAAATTGTTTCTTAAGGCTTTTAATATTTAAAGTAATAATGTTCATGATGATGATAAAAATCACTCCATTTGTTTCGGAGTTAATTTTATCCATGGTTGTTAAACTTACGCGTAATCGTCCAAAAGTAACTAACTTATTTTTCATGACTTAAATATCACTGAACTTATCACATTTTTGTAGAAAAATCATTTTAATCAATTTTCTACGATAATCCTTGTCGGAATGCTGACATGGCACATCACATCATATGACTGGACAGACGTGGCATGACACATCAGCAGCCACGTCATCAAAAGAGGCCATATCACATAAAACATCAGCACGCCACATCATATACTTGGACACACATGGCCTCTTTCAGTGACATGGTTGCTGGCGTGTTGTGTCATGTGTGTCCAGGCATATGACGTGACGTGCCACGTCAACATTTCGGCAAGAGACATCGTCGAAAACCGGTAAAGATTATTTTTCTACAAAAAAGTGATGAGTTCAGTGACATTTAAGTCACGAAAAATAAGTCAGTTACTTTTGTATGATTAGACGCAAGTCCAGTGACTATGGATGAAATTGATCATTTGTTTCACGGTAATATTTAAAGAAAATTTTTTTTCCATAATTAAATTATAACTTTATAAAATTAAGAATTTTTTTTTCAATTTTACTCTTATTGATATATTACAAAGCTAAAGTTAATGATGACATTAAAAAAAAGAATAGAAAAAGGGTACGTACTATAGTTCATTACAATATTTTTTTAATAAAATTAAGATAATTTAATTATTATAATATATTTATGTAAGAGTAAAAATTGAGTCTTATATCATATAACAGAGTAAGTAGCTAGTAATCCAAAGAGATGGCATATTCATTAAAAGACAAATTAGGAGAACCTAAAAGCTATCTATCCGAAGATGAATACTTAGTGGGTAGTACTCAGCTTTGATGGTGTAAACCTGGTAAAAGTAGGCTTAATTTCTAAAATAAATGAATGATTGATTTTGTTAATAATAAATAAAAGCAAATAATGTTGGAGCAAAGATATGTGACGTACCACTAAAATTGTTGTGGTCAAGATATAACTTTTGAAGCAAGGTTAGATTCCCAATATCTGTGCGAATACTTCCTTCAAAGTTGTTGAAAGACAAATCTAAAACTTTTAATTTGGTGCATCCAAATAAACTAGAAGGAATAATTCCTATAAAGCAAAGGAAATTAATTAATTTTTAGCCAAAGTTCAAAGCATTATGAAGATGTAAACAAAAGAATACCTTGAAAACAAAGATGGAAATAGTTTTGGGCAAAGTGGGCTTAATTTCTAAAAAAAGAATATCAAACCTGTGAAGCCATTTTCGTCGAGGTATAGATACTTTAAGAGTGTGAGATTTGCAATAGTTGGGAGAATGGGACCAATTAAACCACTAAAACCTGCGGCTAAAACCTCCAAATTAGCAAGCTTGCCAATTGACGTCGGAAGTTTGGTACCTGTACTCAATCAATGAGTGAAGTAGTCATCACATTTTTGAATTTATTACAATTCATTTCACTTTTCTTACTCATTTATATTTAATATCCAGTGTTGCCTTTGAATACGTGTACGAACATCTAGAAGGATTACTAATTATTAAAAATCTAATTATCAGTGTAAGTAACTAACAACTTTCCTAAACAGTTTCATGAAAAGATGCTGAAGTGGTATTCCTCAATATGGTCATAATTATAGCAGGTGAGTTTTATTATTGTGATTAAGATGGCTAATACATATCCCATTAATTCCTTAATTAATATGTTTCATCAATACTAAGCTAAAAGCATGTTAAAATATCCATTTCAACATAACCCGTTTGCCACTTTATTTCGTTACTCTTTAAATGTTTATTGTCAAACTTTTATTCTATTCTATTTTAACTTTTAAGAAATTGAAAGAGCACTGATTATATCTTTCTTGAGTTTTGCTATTTTCCCAGTATTCTATTTTAATTTAAAACTTTTTTACCACATAAATATGTTAGTTATTAAAAAAATTTATAAGGGATAATTTAGTGAATTTGAATATTTTTAAAAGAATCATAAATGTTCAGTTATTTACTTAATTACTTATTGTGTGAAAATAATACTTATATTTCAATGGTTGGAACAAAGCATTTGTTAGTAATAACTAAAATAATAATGTTCATGATGATTATAAAAATCACTCCATTTGTTTCACGGTAATATTTAAAGAAAATTTTATTCCATAAATAAATGATCACTTTATAAAATCAAGAAATTTTTTTTTTTCCAATTTATCCTTGATGATATGTAGAAAGCTAAAGGAAAATTAATTAATGATGACATTAAAAAAAGAATTGAATTAAGATAATTCAAATATTATAATATATTTGTATAAGAGTAAAAAGTGACTCTTATATCATATAACATGGTGAGCAGTAATTCAAAAAGATGGTATATTGATTAAAAGACAAATTAGGGGAACCTAGATATTAGGGGTATGAGATCGAATAAATTGCAAACACACATTTTATTTGGGATTAATTCAACAATTTGCATATTCATTATTTAAAGAATTATAAGTGGCAAACAAAAATAAGAAGAAGATATCTATCCCAAGATTTAATGGGTACCAATATCAACATGGTAAAAGTAGGCTTAATTTCTAAAATAAATATCTGATTAATTTTGTTAATAATAAATAAAAGCAAATAATGTTGGAGAAAATATATGCGACATACCACTAAAATTATTGTTGAAGCCAAGATATAACCCTTGAAGCATGGTTAGGTTCCCAATATCGGTGTGAATATTTCCTTCAAAATGGGTGAAAGCCAAACTTAAAACTTTTAATTTGGTGCATCCAAATATAGAAGAAGGAACTGGACCATCAAACATGTTTCCACTCAAAGACAACCATTCCAATAACTTAGAAAGATGACAGAACGTGTTTGATGAAATATGGCCCATCAAGTTATTAAACGAAAGATCAAGATATTGAAGTGAAGACATGTTGTTGAACAAGGTGGGTGGCAAGAAACCTGAAAGCCAATTATCGTTCAAATTAAATTAATTTATATTTAACCAAAATTCAAAGCATTATGAAGATGTAAACAAAAGAATACCTTCAAACTTGTTAAAGCGTAGGGACAAATTTTGAAGATTAGTGAAGGATCCGATCCATGAGGGTATCTCTCCATTGAAGGAGTTGTTTTGGAGATTAAAGTATTGGAGCCGGCGAAGTTTAGCAAGTTGATTAGGAAGGGGGCCATGGAAACTGTTATAGGACAAAGAAAGAGAGACAAGGAATGAAAGGTTTCCAAGATGAGGAGGAATGGTGGCAGTGAGGCCCATGGAAGAGAGATTTAAAGCCCTGACACTAAGATGGCGAACTCCACAAGTGACACCAATCCAATTGCAAACGGAGGTAGCAGTAGACCAGTTGGTTGTTAATATGTTTTGAGAGTCATATGTAATGTGAGCTTTCAGGGCAAGAAGTGCTTCTTCATCAGTAGAGATGTTTCCTACCCTTCTTCCATAAGCATAACTTGCAACAAAAATCAGCATGAAGGCTACGATTAACAATGATTGTTTCTCCATCATATCTGATTTTACTTCTAATAATGCATAAAGCAAGAGCAGCTCCTTGTGAATATATAACACTAGTTAGTCATCCAAAGTCTATGTTAGATAGCTGATGTACGTAGAAATTAAGCATTACCTACAGCTGTGTTTGGTCCACTCCAAACAAGGTTTAGCAAGTGTGGATGACTAAGTTCTTAGGTCAATTAGTAATTATTGTAATTTTATCATTGCTCACTATTTTTAATTATTTGGTAAGCACGAGTGATTTAAATCCAATCCATTAACTGGTCCTTTGAAGATTTTTAGGCTTCCTTACACAGAGAGAGTAAATTATACGGTAGAGCCGCGCAAAATAAGAACAATTTTCACACAAACACACACATATATGTGTGTGTGTGTGTTGTTGATAATTAGCAAACTATATATAGTATGTCTAATTTTTTTCCATGAATTTGCTATAAGTTATCATATAAGAAGAAAGAGAAAATATATATTTAATAACGATAATTCTTTTCTTATCATTGTTTTTTAAACTCTAAACGAAGGTGGGTAAAATTTAGAATGAGCACAAAATTAACATCTCTTGCGTCATAGATTTTAAAAAAATTAAAGTAAAAAAATAAAAAACTAAAAATTACTGCTTCTTCTTAATTATAAAAAAATAAAGTAATATAAAATTAAAAAATCCGTACTTCAAGGACATCGTCACAACTTTAGAGGTATATATCAATTAAAAAAAAAAACCTTTTTCAGAAGGAGAATTTTACAATATATATAGATTCTAGTTGTAGTCTTTTCTTGCTACCAAATTTAAATTAAAATTCATTATTAAAAAATATTAATTAACAAACTAATAAGAAAAAATTTGCTTTTTATCTGAAAAATTCACTAAAATCTCAATAAAATTTCTTTAAATAATATTTTACGCATTATTTAAATACTTTTAATCGAATACTGTTAATCAAATCAATTTTCAATTAAGTTAATTTATAATGGTTAGAGAATTTATTCCAAAGCATTTACAAATGGCTAATGTATTTTGACATACTGATATTGAATTAAAAGAAAGAAAGAAAAAAACTTTCTGCCTTCCAATATTTAAAAACTTTTCAAATATTTTTTATTCTTTATTAATTCATTAAACCAGAAAACTACATTTCTTCACGTAAATTTTGTGCAGGCTTCATTGGATTTGGTAATCTGAGTTGAATTAAATTTAAGGGATAATGACAAATATTTTTCAATCTATACTTATATCTCAATTAAAAAAGTGGACAGCAAACGTTTTGAATTTGAACTTCAATTTAAAAAAAAAAATTCCAAGTTGGAAATTCAGATGAGTTAATATATTTGGTGAAAGGCAACCTATCAAATTAATTATTTGTTCCAAAATTAAGTAAATACCAGTAGGAACCGTTGTGATAAATTGAATACAAATGTAATTTCCCTCCCTTAGCCAAAGTTTTTTAGTATGCAAATTAGAGTTTAATTACACGAAATCAAATTAAAAAAACTCAATTCTTAAGAAATGAGTAAGCCCTTATCTAGAAATCTCGAATTCAAATTCTGTTAAATGTAACATTTTTGAATATTTAGAAGAGAATGTTTTACTCCATGATGGTCATATATTGAATGAGTCTATGCCAATTATTAATTATCATCAGAATCAATCAATTTTGCCTCTACCGTAGCAAATGGGAAATAATGTGAGGCCATTAATTAACTAAGTCGTCAAGCTAGACTATACGTTTCTGTTCTCTCGACTTTTCCAATCTCTCTTTTTTTTTTTTTTTAATTATGATTATGCTCGGTTGTATATATATATATATATATATATATATATATATATATATATATATATATATATATATATATCGGGTGAAAGATTAACCACCAATATTAATATTGGTTTAACCAGTTTGACATTTATTTTTCTCAAATAAAATTTCGAATTAGAATCTTGTGAATAGTAAAAATTAATATTGGAACATCTTTGATATCACTTCTCTCATCGAGTAAACCGGCACAACATTTTAAAGTCAATTCCATGATTGATGATATGCAATCTAATAATATATAGCTAATTGAGATTATCAAACCCGTAATAGTTTTTTTAATAAGTAGCAGTTAGTGTACATCACTGAAAAGAGTTTGTATATTAAGTAAATACATTATTTGGTCTAAATTAATTTTACTTGTAGGTTGGTTGGTTTAGGTTGTGTTTTTTTAAATCATAAAATTATCAATAAATTAAATTATTTCGCTTGTTAAAGGGTTATTTATTGGTTAAAGGTCAATTATAATCTTATTTAATTAACCTATTAATATGAAAATATTGGTCGGAACCTATTAATATGGAAATATTCGTCGGAAGAGCGAAACCAATTACTATAACCGGTCTATTGCATGATTTTAGAATTATCTTCTCATCTATAATTAGTGAATTGAATCTTGTCTGCAAACATCTTTAATTGAAAATTTTTATTCATTGATTTTTATTTTAATTAATTTTCTACAATTTTAGTTAGTTGCTTAATTTGGTAATGTTAATTTATAATATTCAAAAAAATTCCCCTTTATTTTTATTTGTTAAAATTCAGATTGTTTAAAATTAAATTAGTGCTAGTTTCCGTGAATTTGACCATTTCTTATTCTATTTACAATTTATTTGATTAGGGAAGGATAAAACTTATTTTTGTTGACTTCGATCCATAACATAAATACAAGACAATAGCACTAGCTAGTTAGTCATAAAAAATGTATGTTAGCAAGGGTATGTAGAAATTAAGCAATTCCTGGGGTCAGTTAACATCAATTATTAATTCTATGGTTCTACGCCAGCAGATGGGAAATTAATTAAGTCGTCAATTATTAATTAATCTAGCTATATGTTCCTTTTCTTTTGACTTTTTTTTTTGAATTTATTTTAGTTCTGATTTCGCTTAACTTTCGCCCTTATTATAAGCAGTCACTTAGAAATATTCTTTCTTCTAAATGCATCATTCTCGATAGACCTGCCAATCCGGTCCTGGCGGGCCGTTTTGATAACAAATTTGTAAAAGTTGATGGTAGTCTATGTCTCTACGGTGGTGATACATTGGCATCAATTATTAATTATTATCAGTATCTGTCAATTTTGGTTGTACCTTAGCAAGCTGAAAAAATGTGAGGACATAAATTAAGTATCTGAAATAATGTGAGGACATTAATTAAGTAGTCAAGCCATTTTTTTTCTTCTCGATTATAAATTTAACATTATTCAACTTTTGAATTTGTTGGTCTCGTGATTTTAAAAAAGATGGGATCAGACACTGTAGGATCATAGACCTTAAAAAAATAAAAAATTATATCCAAATAAGTATAAGGAATTGGACCATTACACAAGTTGTTAATAATAATAATAATAATAAATCAAAATGACGAGTGAATAAATTAAAGACATCCAAAATCAAGATATTCAAGTAGAGACGTTGGGATAAATTAAAAACGTCGTGTTTTTATCTTTAATTTTCTAGGTACGCTTTGAACTTTCGTCATTTTGATTTATCCCTTAATTTGTATTGAATCCAAACTATTTTCAATGGGAAAAAGAATGAATTTAACATAAAAAAGAAGAAAGAACTAAAAAAAAAATCATAAATTAATAACACAAACATCTTCTTCAAATTAAACAGAAACTGAAGCTCATCTGTCCAATGCAACACATATTAATTATGTTCTTATGAAAACCATTTATTTATATCTACAAAGCTTAAAATAGCAACAATAACATGTAACACTACTGATAATTTTATATATGCGTAATTTCATGTTGAATCCATCTACTCAACATCCTTAATTTAGAAACCTAACTGATCATATAGAGAGCACTTATAGCATCTTTGATATCACTCCCATCCTCAGGTAAATTGGTACAACATTTTAGAATCAATTTCATGATAGATGATATGCAGTCTAATTGAGAAAAATAATGAAGTTCATTCATACTCAGAAAATTGGAATGATATAATTTTCTAAATTTATTAAATACTTCAACTTAACTAAACAATTTATTAAATATATCGTATTAGCAAATTATGATACAAAAAATACTCCTTACATAATCGTTAATAGTTCTTTTGAGATAAGTTAGGAAAGCCAATACGACATCAAGTAATCAATTTTGTGATGTTAAATTATTTGTATAAATTATCGTGCTAATTTTATTTTTTTAATATTAAATATGATCATAAGACTCATTAAATACTGCATATTAGTCAAATTAACTCGTGTTTAAGAAGATGTAATAATAAAAATAAAACAAATTTGTGTTAAGATAGAGTCATCTATTGTAGACCTGTTATGGAGATCGAAGAACATTAAAGCAGGCACATATATGCACGATAATCAAATCTTATATTAATCAATTATATGATGTTATGACATTGTATCAAATTTTATTTTATTTTTTTTAGAAAAAGCAACACATTTTGATATCATAAGATGTAGAAAATTAATTAAAGATTAGAGAGAGATAAATCGGAAATATGATAGTCTACAAGTGTTTTAGACTTGGACTTCCAATTTAGTATCTTATACTTAACCTATGACTTGAGCAATGCTTCTACACATAATGTAGACGAACACTTACAGGCCAATATTAAGTCTTCCATTTATCAAATGTATTACTAGTTAATATTCCAAATTATAAAAGCATATTTGGTGGAGTGTTAGTGATTTAATACATCAAAAGATGAATTTTATTTTTTATTTAAGTTGAAAAAAAAATTTTTTTTATATATATATTAAGTCTCTGTAATTTCAAAAGTTAACATTAAATCTGTATATTTTTTATATTACTTATATTAGATCTAATTTAAATGAAACCGACACAATTGAGACATACATTATGTTAATTTTGTGTGAAGTTATCTTAAAATGATTATTAAAGAAAGAGTCAATTCATCAACTTTTACATGTCTGAAATGATTATACATATCTCTAGCTTTTTTTTTATGTGGATTTTACAGTTATTTTAAGTTAATTTCACATGAAATTAACAGGACGTGTATTTTAATTCTGACAATTTTGCTTAATTTTGACTCAATGTAAGAGATTCGAAAAGAACATGAATTCAATATAATCTTTTGAAAGTGTAGATATCTAATGTAGACAAAGTTAAAGGTTAGGGACTCAACAATGTATTTTTCTTTTTTAATTTAAAATTTTTTTTCATTAAGTTTGACTGCTTTTTTACTTGTGGTCAACCAATCAGTGGATTGGGCTTAAATCTGATAACACTGAGGTTGGACTTAGGCCTACCAATAGCCAATCCGCAGCCCAATAAGCAGCAGCTCTCGGTTTCATTGAACAAAGGCACAGCACAGTTTTACAGAGTAATCAAGGAAGCATTTTGGTGGGGAAATTCTCACTAAACACTTCAATTAAAGCCATGCCTGCTCCTTCATTTCCTTCACGCCTCCACATTCTCAATTTTCCACTTTTGGTAACTTCAGCTTCAAAATTCGAACTTTTCCTATTTCTTTCCAATTCTAAGGTTGTAAAACATATCTGTAAATTCTGATATTTTCGAATCCAGTCGTTGATTTTGAGACCTGGGTTTGAAACGGGAAGTGGAAATACATTTCGTGTTCTTAGAAATTTACTGTTACACTTTGTCTTGCTGTTTTATGATTGATTACAATTTGTGATGTTATTCCCTATGTATTTTGTTTATGGCATTCTTAAAGTGATGATTGTGATCAATGGTTTTTCTAATTATAGCTCAATATTCAATTGCTAGGTTCTTCTTTGAAGCCATCTGATCTGTGTCTTTTATCCGCTAATAGCTCCAGTAAAGCCGAGCTTACTGTTTATGAAACCCCATTTACAGTTCGAGCAAGGTACCAACAAAATAGTTGTTAAATTCGTGAATTCAGGCACTTCCATCTGCTATTGCTCAACTGTTGAGTTTTGATCTATGAAAGCCCCATCACTGATGACCAATTGAAGTTCTCTATTTTCTTTTATTATTATTTTTTTTTAATCTTTTCCCAGTTGGATCTTTGGCGACTATTATCGTTAAAAGAAGTTACCATGTGCATTGCATTTTTCCTTGCTTGTCAAAACTAAACCAATTATTTTGACTCAGTACATTCACATTCTTTTTCTTTCCTCTTGCAAGTACAGTAGTGATCGGGCTAGACCAAGTAGTGCTGGTATCTTCATTGGTGGCTTTGTCCTGAGGGGGAATAGTCGTTGGAACGTTAGGTTTTGTCTTTGCTCCACAGGTACTACTTGATAAGGTCTTTAGTTATATTTGCTATGTCTTTTTAGTAAGTGGTGTTATTAAATTATTCATTTAGTTGTTGCTTGCTTAATGTGTGAGAAAAGACTACTCTGTTGCTGCTGTATGCGATACAATGTTTGTGATTTATTCTCAGTCTCTCTCAATGCCCTTTTTTTCCCCTCCTCTTTGAGCTTGCATACAGCACATTGCCTTGGTTTTAACTTGAATGTGACATTTACCGCATATGGTGAACATTTTTGTTCTCGTATTGTTTAGGAAAAAAGGGATGATATTTGATTTTACAGTTAATAAGCTTAGCGTATTACATTGGGTGGAATTTTGTGTGGATTTTTTCTTTAGGCACGGCATGATGCATTATTGAAATTGTAGATCAGCAAGGCACTAACTCGAGCTGATATAAAAGATTTGATGAGAAAGCTGCCAAAGTTCACATATGATGAGGAGAAGCATTGGAGGTCAGAGCTTGTCTCTGCATTTATCATCTATTTCATCTTCATTTATTATCAATGCATAAAGGAAAGCTAAGTTTACAAAGTGTAGCTTGAAAGGCATTAAGATTTCTTCATGTTGTCTTGCCACATGATTGACAGCACAATTAGAGCAGTTAAACACGTCCAATTTTGATAAATAGAAGATCGTAAAATACTGACTGCCAAGATTGCACAGTAGATGATGTCCCAAATGGAACTGTAGTGAATTCAGATCAAATCTCAATCAAATGCTGCAATATATCCTACCAACATTTCAGGTAAAAGCACATTTAGCCCTGTACTTATCATGATTTGCCTGTGTGCTCTAATACTTTCCTTTTTGAAGTAACAGACATCTATCACTTGCTTCTTTGATATATTCAACACATGTATGGGGGGATCCATCTTGAAGATTTTTAATTTTAATGGATTGAATAGCTTAAATATGATCATGCATTGGCTGGCCATAGAATAATTGAAAAGATTGAATATTACTTCATTTCAATTGTCGATTTCCAAGTTCTCTGGTCGATCATTACTTCTTGTATTTTTATCCTTGCCCATCATTTTTATTAGGGATAAAGGCAAATTTTACTGTTCAACTATTCTAGATTGGATGATTTTGCCCCTAAATGTTTGTTTTTATTGATTTTTACCTTTGAACTATTTTAAATAGAGAAATTTTGTCACCTATAATTTTTTAAATGGGTAATTCATTTTTTCTGAATTTACTGAAATGTATATATTTTATCATTAAACTGGAAGACCCATGGCAATATGTGATTGATTGTCGTATGAGATAAAAGGCGAATGCCATGTTATGTTTTTATTTGAAGTCCAAGGTTGATGTCCACCCAATTTTTTATAATATTTCAGAGGGCAGTATTTGCATATGGTTTCCTATTACCCATCCAATTTATTTGCATTTCCTTACTATTTTGAAAAGAGGGATGACGAGTAATGACCTTATCGTTCTTTTTGGTAAAACAAATTTTCTGATCTGTTAATTTTAACGTTTTTCTATATTAGATATCGGTAGTTTAAAAAAGTTTATATTGGATTTCTGTATTTTTCAAATTACTCAAATAGGTTTAATTTATATTTAATTGGCAGAATTGAAATATAAGATTTGTTATTATTACAGAAATTAGTTTAAAATGATTGTGAAATCTATCAAAATATATATAAGAAAAATTGAATAAATATGTAATAGAAAAATTGAATAAATATGTAATCATTTTAGATATGTAAAGGGTTATGATTTTTTTATTTCTATATTTTAGTTGGTTTCTTGATCACTTTAAGTTCATATCGTGTGAAATTAATAAATTGTGCATTTCAATTTGATGAGTTCCGTTTAAATTGGATCTAATGTGAGCGATTCTTAAAGTACAGAGATATAATTTCAACTTTTAAAAGTATAAGAGTTTAATGTTGAAAAGCATTAAAATTTAGGGATTTCAGAATGTATTTTGTCTATTTTTTTAATTATTTAAATCAATAAGAATGTCACACATAACAAGTAGCATTTGTAAATTATGTACGACATTAAATCATTGGTTTAACTCATGAAAAATTCATAAATTATATCAAAACAAATAGTATACAGTAAGTAACAATATTAACATTATAGTATTAACATTATTTCTATGCTTCAAGGATTTTTGAAAAAAATATATAGAGCAATAAAAAAAATTTGTAACAGCAACAAAAGAAAAATAAAGAATTGGGAGATGTAAGATAGGCCCTCTTCCAACTCCCAATATAAAAAAAAAAAAAAAGAAATGGTTGATATGTAGCTTTGTCAATTTCTGACCCTTATAATTTTATGTCTAATTTTTGACACTTAACATCTTTGACATATTGAACTCTGATCTTATGGAGAGCAATCAAAACATCTTTGACATTAGTCCTCTCCTCGGGTAAATCAGCACAACACTGTAAAGCCAATTCCATGATAGATGATATGCAATCTACTTTATCAGAATAATGTGGTTCATCCACCCTCAACAAATTGGCATCTGTAATTTGAACTACTCCTAAAGGTAATATCTTTTTGATCCATTGCTTCATACTCATTTCTTCATTAAACATTTTGTCTGTAGGCTTCATTTTACTGAAAGTTTCCATTAACAAAATGCCATAGCTATACATATCCCCTCTTATAGAAACAAGTCCTTCTGATCCATATTCTACATATATTTATTTAAAAAAAAGATGCTATCAGCACATATATAGTGATAGCAACAAATTCAAGTTACCAGTGTAATGAAAATAAAATATAACATACCTGGTGCCATGTATCCAATGGTAGCAAGCGTCATTGTTTGCACCACAAATTGATCTTCCTTGAGAAGTTTTGCTATACCAAAGTCACTTACATGACCAACCATATCCTCATCTAATAGAATGTTGTTGGGCTTTATATCACAGTGGACCACAGATTCTGCGAAGCCATGGTGAAGATACTCAAGTGCCGATGCAACATCAATCATTATATTCAATCTCTGTTGAAAGTCCAGAAAATAATTGCAAGAGTACAACCATTTCTCTAGGCTGTAATTGGGCATGAACTCTAAGGCTTTAAAGTCAGCAGTACAACAACTAGTAATGATTTTGACTAGATTTCTATGGCGAATCAAACGAAGCACTTGGCATTCGACATCAAAACTTCTAAGTGCTCCCTCTGGTTGCTGCTGTAGGTTGAAAACCTTTGCTGCAATAAGCTTTCCATCCAATAGAGTTCCTTTGTACACAGAGCCAAAACTCCCTCTACCAAGCAAGTTGGTCTCGTTAAAGTTATCTGTTGCCCGCTTGAGCTCGTAAATGGACATTCTTTGCCAATTAGATAAAGGTAACAAATGGCCCTGATGAATTTGTAGTCTTGCTTTCCTTTTGCAAAGTCTTAGGAAGATGATAACGATAACGAATGCAAAAATAGAAGATCCAACCACTAGGAGTATGATTATTTTTGTGTTAGAAGGATTATAATTTCTAGTTTTGCAAGGTTGGACTTGGAATTTAGATGCGCCACAAAGTCTTTTATTTTCGAGAAAAGATTGAGCTGATAAGTTAGCAAAATGACCTCCATTAGGTATTTCTCCTTGCAATTCATTCCAAGACACATTAAAATAAGTAAGATATGTGAGTTTCTCCAAAAACTTGGGAATTTTTCCGGAGAGACCATTGTTTGACAAATTTAGAAATTGTAGACTTACCATATCACCGAATGATTCAGGAATAGAACCTTCCAATCTATTATTATATAAATAGAGTTCGGTTAGATCCTTGAGGCTTCCAAAGTTAGGTGGGATATTGCCTGATAATTTATTTTTTGATAAATCAAAGTATGTGATAGCTCTCAAACTGCCAATGTCAAGAGAGAGCGAACCACTTAAAGAATTTGAAGACAAGTCCAATCCAAGGATATCTTTCAACTTCCACAAGTTGGAAGGTATTGTAGAAGTAAATTTGTTTGAATTGAGGTGGAGAAATCTTAGAAAATTGAGATTACCAAGGCAAGAAGGAATTGGTCCATAAAGCTCATTCATTCCCAAATCTATGTAACCAAGAGAAATTTGCATATCACATAACGTGAAGGGAATAGAACCTTGTAAAGTATTTGAATGCAGAGCTAATGATTGAAGCTTCTTTAATTTTCCAATTGTAGTAGGAATTGTTCCCCTTAAATCATTACCACCTAGATTCAAAAGTATCAAGCCGGTTAGGTTGGCAATGTCTTTAGGGATGATTCCTGTGAGTTTACAATCATTAGCAAAGAAATTTTCAAGGGAAGAAGATAAGTTTCCCATAGAGATTGGAAGAGAACCATTTAATGGATTTTCGGACACAGCAAAATATCTCAAATATTTGCAGTTTGATAGAGAGGAAAATATTATAGATAAGGATTTGGTAGTAAGATGATTTTTCCACAAACCGAGAAATTGTAGATTTCTTAAATTACCAAGATCATCAGGAATATGGCCAAAAAAGGAGTTGACACCCAAGTCTAAGTCAGTGAGCTTAGAGGCATTAGTGAGTGATATGGGAATTTGACCAGTGAAGTTGTTTCTTCCTATTGTGAATTTCTTGAGATTTGGTAGATTGAGACCAAAGCTTAATGGAATATGACCAGATAAATGATTAAATTCCAAACCAAATATCTCCAATGTTGAAATATTAAAAAGTCCGATGGGAACAAATCCAGTAAGATTGTTGCTTCCTAGAGTTAATGATTCAAGGCGAGGAAGATTGCCAATTTCAGATGCAATTGTACCTGTCACCATATCTATTTTATTATAATTAAAACCAAGCCAATTGACATAAATGAATGGTAAGTTGGCAACCATTTCACTTTTTTTTTTTCAAATACTCTCCTTTTATTTTATGTGATATTTTAAAATTATGGAACAAGTAGATTTTTTCATAAAAAAAATATTCCGTTAAAAAGAATACCAAACCTGTGCAGCCATTTTCTCCGAGGAATAGAGTCTTTAAGAGTGTTAGATTTCCAATAGTTGGGGGAATGGGACCAATTAAACCACATCTCACTGCATGTAATATCTCCAAATTAGCAAGCTTGCCAATTGACGTTGGAAGTTTGGTGCCTATACTCAATCAACGAGTGAAGTTGTCACATCTTCATATCCAAATAATGCATGCATAAATTTTACCAATTCATTTCATTTTTCTTACCGGCAATGACTAATTTTATTCATTGTTTATATTTAATATCCAACATTGCCTTTGAATACATTTATAAAAAAAAAATATTACTTGCATAATTTTTTTTTATTTTTTGCTAATTAAATCATTAAAGCAAGCCATTCATGAATATATATATATATATATATATATATATATATATATATATATATATATATATATATATATATATATATATATATATATATATATATATATATATATATGTGCGCGCATACACCTTCTTGCGTGTTTGCGAACATACATCTAGAAGGATTACTAATCTATCTTTTATTTTTTAATAGCTTTTAAAGTCTAATTATTAGTGTAAGTAACAACTTTCCTAAACAACTTCATGATAAGATGCTAGAAGTGGAATTCCTCAACATGGTGATAATTATATCAGGTGAGGTTTATTATTGTGATTAAGACGGCTAATACATATCCCATTAATTCCTGAATTAATATGTTTCATTAATACTTTAGAGGAAAAAGCTAAAAGCATGTTAAAATATCCATTTCAACATACACTGTTTGCCACTTTATTTCTACTTTATTTCGTTACTCTTTAAATGTTTATTGTCAAAATTTTATTCTATTCTATTTTAAGAAATCGAAATAGCACTGATCATATCTTACTTCAGTTTTGCTATTTTTCATAATATTCTATTTTAATTTATTTTTTTTTACCACATAAATATGTTAGTTATTAAAAGAAATTTATAATGGATAATTTAGTGAATTTAAATATTTTTAAAAGAATTATGAATGTTCAGTCATTTACTTAATTAATTATTGTGCAAAAATAATACTTAGATTTGAATGGTTGGAACAAAGCATTTGAAAGACAAGCATATAATTATGGTAGGAGAGGCAGCAAGAATAAATTGTTTCTATTTGTTTATGATGATGACCGTGGGAGACGACTAAGAATAACTAAAATAATAATGTTCATGATGATGATAAAAATCACTCCATTTGTTTCACTGTAATATTTAAAGAAAAATTTGTTCCATAATTAAAAGATCGCTTTATAAAATTGAGAAAAAATTATTTTTTTTCAATTTTTTCCTTAATGATATGTAAAAATGCTAATGGAAATTAATTAATGATGACATAAAAAAAGAATAGAATTAAGATAATTCAATTATTATAATATATCTATGTAAGAGTAAAAAAGTGACTCTTATATCATAACATAGTAAGTAGTAATTTAAAGAGACAGCATATTGATTAAAAGAGAAATTAGGGGTATGAGATCCAATAAATTGCAAACGAACGTTTTATTTGGGATTAATTCAACAATTTTAGATCCAATTGTTTCAAATTTTGCATATTCAATTTTTAAAGATTGGTAAGTTGCAAACAAAAATACAAAGAAGCTATCTATCCCAAGATCAACACTTAGTGTAAAGCTGGTAAAAGTTATAAGAAAACAGAAACAAAGGAAGAAGAAGATGATCTTCTTTTATTTCAGTTTGCTCTCTTAAAACAGAGTACAACAGAGCATATATTTATATTCCTGTTGAATTAATTCTCTCATGCTAAGATTATCAATGCCAGTTATTCCCTCATATGTATCATCTAGACTCATTGGTGATTCTGCCATATTCACCTGCGTAATCTTATGTCCCTTCTTTTTCTGTTGTTTCTTGAGATCCATATACCATTCTGGATATCCATGGAGTTTAAAACAAGTCTCCTTGGTATGTCCAGCCATTCGACAAAAACTGCAATTTTTATCTTCCTTCTTCTGCTTACCGGTAACTTTCTGTCCTCTCGTATTACTGGTTAGCATAGTAGCATTGACCAACAACGCATTATTATCAGTAATCTCAGCATAGTTATCTGAAATTTGTCTTTGTTTTTCTACATTCATCAACATGGAATAAACCTTGTCTATGTTTGGATACGGATCCATCATCAATACTTGATTTTTAATGTGATTATATGATTCATTCAATCCCATCAAAAACTGAATAATCCTGGCATTCTCATTTAACTTCATAATCTTGCCAGAAACATCACATATGCATCTTCCACAAGTACATTGGGGAACAGGAACAACACATTGTAACTCATCCCAAAGTTTGCATAATTTTGTGAAATATATAGACAAGCTAGAGTTACCTTGAGTAATTGTACCAATTTCTCTTCGCAACTGATACTCTTGAGGTCCAGAAGAATCGCCAAATCGTTTCTCCAACTTATCCCAAAGATCCTTTGCAGATGATACATATAAGAATGCTTCATGTAGTTCCTTGGTAAGTGAGTTAAGAATCCAAGATTCAACCATAGCATTCACACTAATCCAGTCTTCATATTCTTCTGAATCCTCAGCAGGCATTTTAATCCTTCCTGTAATAAAACCTAACTTGTGTTTTGCAGCCAATGCCTTCTTCATGGAAGTACTCCATGTGCGGTAATTGAAGCCATTCAACGGAGTAGTAACTAGATTAATACCTGGATTATCAGAACTCTGTAAATCCAGTGGTTTCTTCATAGTTCCGATTCCAGCTGGGTTTCTTCTTCGAGTACCTTCTTCTTGACCTCTGCAATCTTGTAATGATGGATCTATTTCCGCCATTGATCTCAAGATTAAACAACGAAGCTTACTCACAATCACACAAAAAAACTTGAAAAGAAACTTCAAATCAGAACTCAAGGCTCTGATACCATATAAGAAAAAAGAAACAAAGGAAGAAGAAGATGATCTTCTTTTATTTCAGTTTGCTCTCTTAAAACAGAGTACAACAGAGCATATATTTATACTAATGAAAACACTAACTTGAGTTACAAGAAAGACTAACTATAGTTACAAGAAAATAAAGAAGTAACTACAGTTAAAAGTAACAAACTAATAGAAAACTAAAACGCTTCTAACGTTATATTCTTCAAAAGTAGGTTTCATTTCTAAAATAAATTAATGGCATTCGTACTTTCAAACTTTGGGATTCAATAACTGATTCATTTTGTTTATAACAAATAAAACCAAATAATGTTGGAGCAAATATATGTGACGTACCACTAAAATTGTTGTAGCCAATATACAACTCTTGAAGCATGGTTAGATTCCCAATATCAGTGTGAATACTTCCTTCAAAATGGTTGAAAGACAAAGATAAGTTTTGTAATTGGGTGCATCCAAATAAAGAAGGAACCGGACCATCAAACATGTTCCAACTTAAAGACAACCATTCCAATTTGGAAAGATGAGTGAATATATTTGGTGAAAGATGGCCGGTCAAGTTATTGGACGAAAGATCAAGATGTTGAAGTGAAGACATGTTGTTGAACAAGGTGGGCAGCAAGAAGCCTGAAAGCCAATTATCCCTCAAATCAAAGTTCACCAATGAAGATAAGTTGGAAATAGTCCAAGTAGGCTTAATTTCTAAAATAAATAAATGGCATTGTGAATAATAAATAAAAGCAAATAATTATATATAAATGTGATGCACCATTGAAATAGTTGTCATAAAGATGCAACTCTCGAAGCATGGTTAGATTCCCAATATCGGTGTGAATACTTCCTTCAAAATGATTGAAAGCCAAACTTAAAACTTTTAATTGGGTGCATCCAAATAAAGAAGGAATTGGACCATCAAACATGTTCCGACTTAAAGAAAACCATTCCAATTTGGAAAGATGAGCGAACATATTTGGTGAAAGATGGCCCGTCAAGTTATTTCTCGAAAGATCAAGATGTTGAAGTGAAGACATGTTGTTGAACAAGATGGGCAGCAAGAAACCTGAAAGCCGATTATCCCTCAAATCAAAGTTCATCAATGAAGATAAGTTGGAAATAGTTTCGGGCAAAGTAGGCTTAATTTCTAGTAAAATAAATAAATGGCATTGTGAATAATAAATAAAAGCAAATAATTATAGATAAATGTGACGTACCATTAAAATAGTTGTCATCAAGATTTAACTCTCGAAGCATGGTTAGATTCCCAATATCGGTGTGAATACTTCCTTCAAAATGGTTGAAATACAAACTTAAAACTTTTAATTGGGTGCATCCAAACAACGAAGAAGGAATTGGACCATCAAACATGTTTCGACTTAAAGACAACCATTCCAATTTGGAAAGATGAGTGAATATATTTGGTGAAAGATGGCCGGTCAAGTTATTGGATGAAAGATCAAGATGTTGAAGTGAAGACATGTTGTTGAGCAAGGTGGGCAGCAAGAAGCCTGAAAGCCAATTATCCCTCAAATCAAAGTTCACCAATGAAGATAAGTTGGAAATAGTTTTGGGCAAAGTAGGCTTAATTTCTAAAGTAAATAGATGGCATTGTGAATAATAAATAAAAGCAAATAATTATATATAAATGTGACGCACCTTTGAAATAGTTGTCATAAAGATTCAACTCTCGAAGCATGGTTAGATTCCCAATATCGGTGTGAATACTTCCTTCAAAATGATTGAAAGCCAAACTTAAAACTTTTAATTGGGTGCATCCAAATAAAGAAGAAGGAATTGGACCATTAAACATGTTCCAACTTAAAGACAACCATTCCAATTTGGAAAGATGAGCGAACATATTTGGTGAAAGATGGCCCGTCAAGTTATTTCTCGAAAGATCAAGATGTTGAAGTGAAGACACATTGTTGAATAAGGTGGGCAGCAAGAAGCCTGAAAGAGAATTATCCTTCAAATCAAATTAATTAATTTTAAGCCAAAATTCAAAGCATTATGAAGATGTAAGCAAAAGAATACCTTCAAAATTGTTAGAGCGTAGAGACAAAAATTGAAGATTAGTGAAGGATCTGATCCATGAGGGTATCTCTTCATTGAAGGAGTTGTTTTGGAGACTAAAATATTGGAGCCCGCGAAGGTTAGCAAGTTGAAGAGGAAGAGGGCCATGGAAACTGTTATAGGACAAAGAAAGAGAGACAAGGAATGAAAGGTTTCCAAGATGAGGAGGAATGGCGGCGGTGAGGCCCATGGAAGAGAGATTTAAAGTCCTGACTCTAAGGTGACGAACTCCACAAGTGATACCAATCCAATTGCAAACAGAGGTAGAAGTAGACCAGTTGGTTGCTAATATGTTTTGAGGGTCATTTGTAATGTGAGCTTTCAAGGCAAGAAGTGATTCTTCATCAGTATAGATGTTTCCTACTCTACTTCCATAAGCATAACTTGCAACAAAAATCAGCATGAAGGCTACGATTAACACTGATTTTTTCTCCATCATATCTGATTTTACTCCTAACAATGCATAAAGCAAGAGCAGCTCCTTATGAATATATAACACTAGTTAGTCATCCAAAGTCTATGTTTGATAGCCTCATTCCTAAAGGCCTTTAACAGGTGTAGCACATTTCTCCTTCAGCAAGTGGAAACTAATCAAGTCATAAAGCAAGTCTTTGTTATTTTTTCTTTTGACTCTTCAACTCTTAATTTTCCAAAGCACTCAAAAAATTCATGGAACACATGATAACAAATTATCTCTTGCTCCCTCCGTTTTTTTATCTGTCACTTTTAAGTAAAATTCAAATTTTATTTATTTATCACTTTTAGACTTTCAATGTAATTTAGTTTATTTTTTCAATTTATTTTTTTTTCAATAAAGTCAGAACCAATAAATTTTAATAATTTAGTCTTAATCACCCAATTTAATACTAAATTTAAGTCTATTTATTATTTCTTAATCCTAGTAAAAATAAAAAAAACGACTGATAAAAGAGAATGGAGGTAGTATTATTATTATTATTATTGGTTATAACTGAAATCGAATTGAATAATCAAACTAAATAATTTATTTCAGTCTGTTATTGGGTTTTCCATCATAACCGAATTATGCTTCTTGCTTATTTTCATGACTGACTTAATCAATAATAGTTTTTCAGACTTGGCATTACTCTCAAGAAAACAATCACCATTGATAAATAAATTACATGCAATGTTGTTAAAATCAAACAGGAATAGATCAAATTTTATTTTAGAAAATAATAGAATTTATTGAAATTTAATTATTAAAAAATCAAACCAAATAAATAAAATTATTTCGATTGGTTCGATTCGATTTATTTACTATTAGATCTTTGGACATTTTTTTGGCTTTTAATTTTTCTACTATTAAATATATTTTTACAATAACAAATTTTAATAAAATTCAATAATTATCAAATGATAAAGTCAAAAGTATCATATTTTGAAAATTAAAAATCGTAATGAAGTAATTATTTATTAAATTTATAATTGTAGTTAATTCATTAATTGATATATATATAAATATAATAAAAATGTATTATATATAATTATAGGTATAATTATATACAGTAATATATATTTAATTTATTAATATTATTTTATGTTTGGATTATAATTAGTTTATATAACATATTATGAATATATACTAGTTAGTCATCAAAAGTCTATGCACGTAGAAATTAAGCATTACTTGCCCCATTCCTGAGGGCAATTAACAGCTGTGTTTCTCTTCACATTTGTCCCTCGGCAATTGTAAAATAATTAACGTGAGGATAGCGATTAAGTCGTCAAGCTAGTCTCTTTTTTTTTCTTCTTCTTTTCCTCTTGACTCTTAAAAGCCAATCATTAAAGTGAGGATAGTGATTAAGTCATCAAGCTAATCTTTGATCTTTTTCTGTAGACTGTTAAAGTCTTCTTTATTTTCCGAAGCAGTCAAAAAAAGTCATGAAACACATGATAACAAATTATCTTTCCATTTTTTTTTGGGGGGGCTAAGGTGAATTTTTGCACTCTATTAATTAAAAGGGGTAATTTTACCCATATTTTTTTAACCCATTCTGCCCCGTAACTCAGCCAAAGTCTATGTTTGATAGCCCCATTCCTGAAGGCCATTAACAGCTGTAACACATTTCTCCTTCGGCAAGTGGAAAATAATTGAGTCATAAAGCAAGTCTTTGTTCTTTTTCTTTTGACTCTTCAACTTTTCTTTATTTTCCAAAGCACTCGGATGGCTTTGGAAAAAAATCATGTAACAAAGTTATATTTGTTAAAGTAAACAGTATGTATGATTTTTTTCCCCCATGAATTTGCTGTAAGGTATCGTATAAGATAAAAGAGAAAATATATGGGCTTATTATTGGGATATCAATCCAAGCCCCACAAAGATGGAGAAGTGTTAAAGGCCTAATTAATTTTGAGCAAAGGTGGAGATTGTTAAAAATGGCTATAAAATTAATTAGAGTTGAAAATTTATTTTGACAAATAAATGTGAATTGAAGAAATATTTCTAGCATGCAAAATGAATAGTTGGGCAAGAATATAAATTGAAAAATTCATGGCCATTTTTGTTGATTTTCTCATCACCAATATGCCTATAAATACCAAGGCAATATTTGCCTTCAAATGAGAGAAAAGCAATGTAAATCATCTCATTTTGTGTGTTATACAACATTTAAGAGAATTCCTGTTAGGAATTTTAGTGATATTCTTCTGTTGTATATTTGTGAGATTATTGGGTATAATTGGGTTTTGGGTTGAGATTTACTCCCTTTGTAATATTATTTATCCCATAGTGAATTTATTGATCCCCTTCTTCCGTGAACGTAGGCACATTGTCGAACCATGTAAATTTTGTGTTTCTCATTATTTTGTCATTATTACTCCCAAATAAATATTATTCCGCAATCTATAAAAACCTAACACTTATCATGAAAAATATATTTAATAACGATAATTTTTTTAACATTGTTTTTTAAACTCTAAATGAAGGTGGTAAATTCTAAAATTCTTTCAATGCACAAATTAACATCTTAATGTAAAAAACTAAATTAATAAAAAACATTAAAGTAAAACCACTGCTTCTTAGATGAAAAGATTAAAAGCATTAAAGTAAAAAACTAAAAATCACTGCTTCTTCTTAAATTAAAAACGTGAAAGTAATAAAAAATAAAAAACAAAAATCCCTTTTCCAAGGACAGTGTCACAACTTGAGAGGTATATATTAATTTCAAAAAAATGATCTTTTCAGAAGGATAAGTTTACAGTAGATTCTAGTTGTTTATATGATAGATTCACTAAAATCTCAATAAATTTTGAATAAAATTTTAACAACTCTACATATATAATCATTGGAATTAGCAATAATAATAAAAGTAAATCAGATCAAATCAAGAAAATACCTATTCCACTTACTTTCACTTATTTGCATTATGTAACTGAAGATTTTGATTGATACGTATTCCACATAGCAAATACAAATAATTAGTAAAAAAATTATAACTATAATAATTGAAATATCAATATGAATTATACCATAATAATAATAATAATTACACACAAAAGATTGAGACATGGGCCGACTTTTTGGTGGGCTTAATTATGTGGCTTTTTAAGATTTTTCTTTTCTTTTTTTTTTTTTCAATTCCGATTCATTATTCAGGTCTCTATAATGAAAATCGGATTGAAAAAATTAAATTTTAAAAGTTAATTGTAGAGTATTATGCAAGGTATAAAAGAAATTAATTGTAAAAATTATATAGGCTCTCTCTATAATTTTGTAATAATTGATTTTGAGCTTAATGAAGATTCTTTTTTAGGAAAAAAAATATTAATAGTTTGAATTGATTATATTGATTTAGAAATTCAATTTTGGTTCCATGTTTTGATTTTTAATTTAATTTAAATTATATTTAATTTTTAATTAAAATTCAATTCAATATGAATAAATGATTTTTAATTGGAAATTGAAGCAATTATTTATAACAAAGAATATCTGAAAAATCTAAAAGTTAGAATTGGAATACTTTGGCAAAGACTTGTTGCTTTCACATATAATGATCCATCGTAGTCAATGGATAAAGGAAGACATTTGCACCTAGAGTTAATAGTGATATATACTTTCAAAATTATATGTATATAGACATTTGAAAAACCCATAATTTAGTCCTTAAAATTTAATGTTTTTACACAATGAATTTTTATACTTTCAAATTACATATTAAATCCTTCAAATTTTATATATTTACACATTGATTAGATTATTTATTCAAATAGGTTGAGCACACAAAAGATGTAGAAAATTAATTAAAGATTAGAGAAAGATAAATCAGAAATATGATAGTCTACAAGTGTTTGAGGATCTGGAGGATTGTCCTAATTCAGATAACTAAGTTTCTGAAAAATAAGAAGCTCTTGGAGAACTCAGAACGATACTTTCTAAATCTACAGAATTATTATTTAAGTTATGAAGTAAATGCGAAGGAGAAGTCCCTCTGCTTGGACTTGTAATTCCACTGCCTGTTGTTTCTGCCTTCTTTCTTTGCTTGTTTCTCTCTCTTGCTGCCTTTTGCCATTTCTTTATTGCTTTTGCTGTTTGCTCTTCAAATATTGCCTTCTTCACGTGAGACCCCATCTGCAATTTTTCAATCTACACTATTTCTTATTCTTAAATATTTAATTTGGTATTAAGAATGCAATTTGCATGCAAAGAGAGAAAAAAAAAAAAAAAAGAAATTTCTACTAGGGAATAGCACTGCAAGTTTTTAAAATTGAATCATAATTCGGATCCATCAAAATTCAAGACATAATCTTCAGAATTTGGGACCCAATTCTTGTTTTGATTCAGAAATTGAACAAATAATCCACTAATTCTTGCATGACTTGACATGTACTCTGACTATTGGATTAGTTAACTTTTGATGGGTAGTTGATCATTTGCTTAGCAAGTCATGTGCTATACTAGACAAATTCATATGCCCAACTACTAAATTACTTGCTTAATTTAAGAACGATTCTTATTTTTTTTTATTTTTCTAACCATCTGCTATTTATTTCCCTATTTACTGGGTGAATTAACCCACATTCACACTGAGCAAATAGATAAAAATAAAACATAGCATTCTCTTTCAAATATTTTAAAAATTCCATAAAAACATAGCATTCTCACAGTGACCTGAGTGACTAGGGCATAGAGAGGGAATGTGACATAGCTGCATAAGAATTGAAAGGCTCCACCAAGAATGAGCCTTGTCAATATTTCTGGAATGTTTTCGTGGAAGCACGAATTCAATCCGAATTCATACTGCATTCAACAACAAATTAATTTCATAATCAACTAATTAAAATATAATTAATAATTAATAAAAGATTAGCAGATTAATTCAATTTTTATTACCCATATCCATAAGGAGTAAGCCATTTGGAAAGCATTCTGCATATAAAATCGCAAATTAGGAAAAAATAATATTTATAAATAATTACGAAATTAGTTTGCCCATCACCTTGGCTTTTGCTAGAGCGATGGTGAGTACACTATAGACAGCATGAAAGACAGCAAGCACAAATATGAAGATATGCTATTGGTGCACTCCTGACTTTGAAATTAATGCTACTTTACCCTGCCATCCTCAAAATTAAGCTAATTAATTAGCCACAAAATTCACCCACAGATTCATTAATAAAACTATGGAATCAGCAAATATCAGTACATTTGCTTACATCACAATATATCATTAATTCAACCAAAAATAAAATTGAATAAATGTGATTAATTTTTGCATTATCATTTCCTTCATTATCATCATCACCATGTTTGCATAGAAGCATGATTTTTGCAGCTTTTTCAGGAATGCATGTCTTAGAAATGGGTTTTATGCCCACTGTTATTAGCAATAATATGAACCCCAAAAGCATAAGTTCTGCTTTATATTAAGTATTAAAATTAGATATCAAATTCAACTTCTGAATGATTAATTAATTAAAGAAAAATAAAAAGGAAAGAGGGAGATACCAGATTTAATTTTCTCTAGAGCCTCGTCCATAGCCTTCTTGTGTTTCTTTTGAAGCCACTATCATCATCATGCAAAATCAAAAGCATGGCTAATTCTAAAACACGAAGAGAATTCTTTCTTGGACCAAGTGTATGAGTGTGCAAATTTGAAAATCAAATCAAATTGAGAGATCTTAAAGAGAAAATTGAATTGAGAGAAATTTGATAGATTTTATTAGAAAACAAAGACTTTGATAGAAAACAGAGTTTTGGTGGATGACAAAGAAATCTCTGTGTCACCTTCATTAATTCAAATACATATATAAACATACAAAGCAACTCTTAGACTTCTCAAGTAATTAAATACTATCTATTTTAATAACCCACGCAAAATACGAAGAGACTCCTTAGTTATAATAAAAATATTTATTTTGAAAAATTTAAATCAAATATTAAATTATTAGAAATTAAATTAATTTATTTATCAATTATCCCTAAATATAAATTTATTTATTTAAAAAAATTACATTTTAATAATAATAATAAAGTAATTATTATAAGTATTATATAGTCATATTATGAAAAATAATAACTATTTATATTTATATAATAATAATATAAAGTTTAATTTTTGTTTCAAAAAATAGGATATTTTATGAATTTTTTACGTAATGATCAGTTTTGTATACGAAAACGATCGAAAAATCATTTGCCATTAGATTGACCTGATTTTTGGTGAGTACGTTCGAAACTCTTTGTTGTTAATTTTGGACAGTGAAGATTAGCTTTTAATATCTGTAAGTTTAGTTTTTGTTGAAAAAAAGATGCTGTTTTTGTAATTTTTACATAATGACCAATTTTATATGTGAAGACGATCGAAAAATCATTTACCGTTAGATCGGCCTAATTTTTTGTGAGTACGTTCGAAACTCATTATTATTAATTTTGAATGGTGAATATTAGTTTTTAAAGTCTTTGAATTTTGTTTTTGTTGCAAAAAAAGAGGTAATTTTCTGAATTTGTTACGTAATGATCAGTTTTATATATGAAGATGATCGAAAAATCATTAGCCGTTAGATTGACCTGATTTTTGGTGAGTACGTTCGAAACTCCTTATTGTTAATTTTGAACGGTAAGGATTAGTTTTTAAGGTCTGTAAGTTCAATTTTTGTTGAAAAAAAGAGGCTGTTTTCTGGATTTTTTACATAATGACCAATTTTGTATGTGAAGACGATCGGAAAATCATTTGCCGTTAGATCGGCCTAATTTTTGGTGAGTACGTTCGAAACTCCTTGTTTTTAATTTTAACGGTAAAGATTAGTTTTTAAGGTCTGTGAGTTCAATTTTTGTTGCAAAAAATAGGCTGTTTTCTGAATTTTTTAAGTAATGATCAGTTTTGTGTACGAAAACGATCGAAAAATCATTTTCCGTTAGATCGGCCTAATTTTCGGTGAGTACGTTCGAAACTCCTTGTTGTTAATTTTAAACGGTAAGGATTAGTTTTTAAGGTCTATAAGTTTAATTTTTGTTGCAAAAAAGAGGCTGTTTTCTGAATTTTTTACGTAATAACCAGTTTTATTTACGAAAACGATCGAAAAATCATTTTTCGTTAGATTGGCCTGATTTTTGGTGAGTACGTTCGAAACACGTTGATGTTAATTTTAGACGGTGAAGATTAGCTTTTAAGATCTGTAAGTTCAGTTTTTATTACAAAAAAAGATATTATTTTCTGAATTTTTTACGTAAAGATCAATTTTGTATACGAAGACGATCGAAAAATCATTTGCCGTTAGATTGACCTGATTTTTGGTGAGTACGTTCAAAACTCCTTATTGTTAATTTTGGACGGTGAAGATTGGCTTTTAATATATATAAGTTCAGTTTTTGTTGCAAAAAAAGAGATTGTTGATTCCTTTTGGGTAAAACATGGATTATTATACCAGTGATGTATTTTTCAGTAGAGCAGAATCGAGAGAGATTTGGAGTGAGTTCAATATGTGAATACTTGATCTGTTTTTTGAACTTATTTATTTAGAAAATTTACATTTTTAAAATTTTTTTTGTTAATTATCCCAAAATCTAAACTTATTTATTTTAAAAATTTACATTTTAATAATAATAATAATAATAATAATAAATTAATTGTTATATTTATTTTATAATTACATTATGCAGATTAATAAATTAATCAATCCTGATTTTTAAATGATTTGAATAATAAATAAATAGATCCGAATAATATGTAAATTGGATAATAAAATAAATCTATAAAATAATTTGGATTGAATTATAGTTGAATTTTGGGTATTATTGCCCAAAAGAAAAAATTCTGAGGTTAAATTAAAAATAGAATACAATTTGGGGACTTAAAGGGGAAGTTGGCCAAAACGACGTCGTTTTGGCCTTAGTCTTCCTCTTCTTCTTTAAGGAATCAACTTGTAAGGTCTCAAAAGTGATCCTACTCAAATTACATGACTTAATGACTGATTATTTGATTTAGACTAGTCAAATTGCAGGATTTAATGACTGATTATTTGATTTAGACTAAATTAAATATGTAAAGTATTTAACATAAAAATTGGTTAAGGATATAATTGTGTACAAGAGTATAAGTTATGGGTGAATTTTTAAAAGAATATATATATCTATATACATATATGAAGTTGTGGGGAATCTTTTTGTTATATTTATATAATTGGAGGATTGATTTGGGATTAAGGGTCCAAATAATTGAGGAAAGAGAAGACATTTAAAAAAAAAAAAAAAGAGAAAGGAGGGAGGGAGAGGGGGAAAAAATGGGTTTGACGGGGAAGAAGATCGGAGGAAGGGGCTGTCACCGAGCAGAGGCGCCATCGCTGCCGGCCTCGGTTCCGGCTTCGGCTCACCGGCGTTTCAGAGCATCGCCTCTCCGTCTCCGCTGCTGTCGGCATCACCCTCTTTCCTTTCTCTTTGTCAAGGTTTCTCTCTCCTTGTAGAAGTTTCCTCCCTTCATTCCGGCGGGTCACGGCGGCAGATGGTGGCACGACCACCACCGGAGAACTTCCAGCGACGGATCGATCCTCTCCATGCCCTTCGTTTCCTCTCAATCGCCGGTGTTAAGGAGATCGGAGGTGGTGTGGTCGCTACCTTCCAGTGTGATTTTCGGCAGATTAGGACGGCGGCAAGGCGCGTGACCACCGCCGGCAGGCTTGGGGTGGCATGGACTCCATTCCGATGCTGACCGTGCATCTCCGGTGAGGCTCCGGCGAATCTCCGTGACCGATCCGGCGAGCAACGGTAAATAGTTGATTGAAGCTGATTTTTTTTGACTCTAAATAGGTAAGGGATATTGAAATTATCTCCTTCAAAGTTAGTTAAATAAATTTTGAAATTTCATGTAAATTTACCGTATGTTTAATGTAAATGTTGGTCTCTGTGTGTATGAATTGATAGGATACAGGAATTAAGTTTAATTGAAGATAAATTGTGTAATTAATATGAGTTGATTGCAAGTTATATGATCATGAGGATTATGGAAGAGTTATTGACAGATCTTGAAAACAATATTTGACAGTGAACTTAAGATGTGAATTTAGTAGGATTTTTAATTCAAACTTATGAAATAGGATTAGATAAGTTTAATGAATTGTAAGTAGTGACAGGGTGTTTAATTTTGCATGCAAAGTCCTTGGGTTTAGTTGGGTAATAGTGGAGCCAAAGCAAAATAAGTAATATGACAGTAAAAATATTTACTTTTGTATGTGTAATTCTTGAATTGCACGGATTTAATTAAGATGGAGTATGCATGTTAGCATTTGAGATTTATTTGTTTTTAAGTGTATATAATATAACTAAAGAGCAATGAATTGTATTGGCATCTTTTTTCTCCTGTTAGCACCTGGCATTCTTAGAGGGTGCCTGGTAATTGTGCAGTCATTCAGTAGACATAAAACCAAGTGACATAAACAAATCAGTTAAAAATAAAGACAGATTGTGCCAGAGACCCATAAAGGCAAATTCCTGCCTATGTCACATCTATGTATTCATTTATGGACGAAATCAATAGTATAAGTGTTGGTAGCTGGTAGTTAGAATTTCAGTATTGGTCATAGAAAAAAAAATAAGGAAAGGATATAACAGATTATACATAGACCGGGCTTCTCTTATATGAGGAAAGTGAATAAACAAGTGGTGGTGGTTAAATGAATTGAGAGACTAGCAGAATGTGCTGCCCTTGGCCATGATTCTTATTTTGGCCATGAAAGACAATCAGTGGCTACATTCTTCATCAGTACTTTGATTAGTTAAGAACTTGAACTTGTTAGTCTTTATGCCGTTGCACTGTTGGTCCTTAAAACAATTTCTGGTTTGCATTCTTCTTGTTCACCTTGGACCAATGCTTCCTCTCTGCTGCTATTTCCATCATTGCTCTCCTTCTTAGTACTTCTCCGACACACATCGCATGTGCAATTGTTTTTCTTTTTCTGTTATGACTGTGGATGATAACAACGTTATTTTACTTGCTTGGAAACTGTAATTTATAAAGTAATCAGGAATCATAAGTTGATATAATTTAAACAAGAATGCTAGTCATAGGGAGATACGGAACAATATGCACCAAAATGCTTCCTATATTAACATCATGATTCCATATCATAAAATTTTATGGGTATTGGCTACCAAATCCTTATCTTGATGAATATTTTGATGGTGCTTTTGATGAAATGTGAGCTGATACTTGAGGAAATTATTATGTAATATATTATCCATTGAAGCTCTAAAGAGTTTGTTGGTTTTGGTAACTGAATATTTCAGCTTCTTTCGCATTTTCTAATGACGACTAAATAAAATTTAGGTTGTTTTCATTTAAGTGCACACTTTCCTATTTCTAATGGAAATGAACTAAAAAAAGAGCTGAAAACTAGAGAATGCAGAATCTTTTACTTCTCAAAGTAAATACTCATCTTATATCTCTGATTCAATCTATTTGCTTCATATTACTGATGATAACAATAGGGTATAAACATTCTTACTGAAAAATCTTCTTTTTCAGATGCTATGGCTTGGCAGGTTGCAATGGCCTCCAAATGTATACTTCTGATGTATTACAAGAACAGCAGAGGGTGCAGTTACCGTAAACAGGTTAAGTCTTTCAATAAAGTTTGCTATGGACATTTCTGCATACACACACTATTAACAACTTTCTATTTTTTCCTTTCCAGGGTCAAATGCTAACTATTGTAGAATACTTTTTGTTGTTATATCGTGCCTTGTTGCCAGCACCCGTTTGGTATAGGTTCTTCTTGAACAAAGAGTATGGAAGCCTTTTTTCTTCGTTAATTACAGGATTACATTTGACCTTCAAACTTACATCAGTTTTCGGAAAGGTATGCTTGGCAGCAGTAGTCAAACGCACCCTTCAAAACCATTAGCTTCTTTCTCATCTTTTAGAACCCCCATCTGAAAGAGTTCGTGGATGTTGATATATAGGTTCAATTGTTCCTTACTGCATGGAGAGGTTTATCATGTAAAGAAATGCACTATGGTTCTTATGCCACAGTAGAGCAGGTAAGTGGTCTTCTTTCATTATAATCTCATTGCTCTCTCTCTCTCTCTCTCACACACACACACACATACTCAAACACATGGCCTGGAGTTCCTATTGGAATGTGAAATAACTATCATTATTTTGGAATATAGCCCTTGATATTGACCTGAAGTTATCCATATTTTGATGGGCAACTGACGCTTCTTTTATAAATATAGCTCATGTTGAACTGGCATAGCCTGCACTTGATGCCGGGTCTAAACCTTTAACCATGCTATGCTCAGTTGGAATTATTTAAAGTTTAAGGGGTTAGTGGCCTTTGTATTAAAAACCCAGAACTACAGCATTCTATTCTTGACTAATGAAACATCCGAATTTAGCTAGTGTATATTTGAAAGCTTTAGTAAAATGATAGTTGGGATTTGCAAGATGGGTGTATGCGGTGTTTGATGCCATCCATGTGTGATTTCTGACTGGTTAGTTAATGTTTTCATAGATTTCAGACTAGTTAGTTAATATTTTCATAATATATCCTGGATTCTCTTTGGCTTGTTTATTCTTATATATGGTTGTGGGTACATAACAAGTTGTTTGCTTTCTGTAGGTAAATGCAATGGGGGATCATTGTGCCATTTGTCAGGAGAAGAAGCATGCCACCATTTTGCTGCGCTGTAAACACATATTTTGCGAAGATTGTGTATCAGAATGGTAATTTCCTCCACCTTCAGTCTCTATATTTGTAAGTGCATCATATTATGAAAGCTGAAGACATTACACATATGTACATTCCTCATCATGCTTTGACATAGTAGTCTCAAGGGTAACGCATTCCTATGCTTTGGCCAATTATTTTGAATTGGAGTTTATTTTCTTACGTTAATTTTGCAGAAGAAACCCTCAAATTACATGGTTGACAAGCACTAGTTCTACTTCTACTTGTTACTAAATTATATGACAAGCACTAGTTCTTAGTAATTGAGAAGCTGATTGGATACCTTTTGTTCTGTTTCAGATTTCATGCCTAGACTCATGACATTACTTTTGGATTCCACACAGCAACTTCAATAGATAGTGATTTCTAGTTATAACCACTACCCCTTCAGTTATTGCTGCCTATATCCATGTCTTCTAAGTTGAAGACACGATTAGAAATATAAATTTGTGAAACCTGAAATATAAAACATATTTTTGGTATGTGACTTTCCAAGGAGCATTTTGTTCTGAAAATTTTCATAGCTAGCAATTTCAGAAATTATTTCACATGTACAACTAGTTCATAATGTTTATGTAAGCAGTTTGAGTTTCAATTGATTTTACTATGAAACAAATAGACTCCATATTCGAGTGAAATGCATTAGATAAATGCATATATTTATATACTTAAAGATATAGTCACAACTTTGGGATGAGTTTCACAGCTTAAAAGTGAGGACAGGGCTCTTAAGGACAGATAATGCAGAGCACAAGGAGACGTGAGAAAGTGCAAGCGTGGTGCAAAAGGTTTCAGACATCCTAAGATTCTTAAATTCACCTTGCATACTTTTCTAAATCTGTTTTAGCTGTCCGTGTAACTAAGAATCTGCTTAGTTAGCAGAAATCCTTTTGTGTCATGTTATGCGTGCTTTTGCATGGAATGATTATCGAGGCATTGCATAAGACATTGAGTTTTAATATATTTCGGGAATAACATATAGAACTAGGAAAAAACGGTATTTTCAATTTGTGTCTTGTGTTGATTTTTCTTCTTTGCTTTGCAGTGTGAATCGATGCAAGTGCAGCTTGGCTGAGATTGCAGTTAAAGCAGTCCTTGCTGTTGCAGGGATGCTATCATGCTTCCTTTTTTGTTAGAAATTAGTTAAAAAAAATAGATGGCTTGATTTAACTGCACTTTGTTTTATATATATATATATATTTTTGTTGACTATTTGTAATGAATTCATTATAAATTATATATATATGAAAATATTATTATTTTCATTTGTATCTATTATATATGAATTTTATAATATAAGATTATTATTTATATTGTGTATAGGATGCAAATTTAAAAAAACAATAAGAGGAAAAAATTAAATTATGCAATATTTAGCGACGGATTTGCGACAGCCACTGTCGCTACTGGCAAATGTTATTAGCGACGAATATTCGTCGCTACAATTTACAGTAAATTATTATAATTATGCCATAATTATAAAAATAATTAGTGACGGAATATATAGTCGCTAAATATTATTATTATTATAATTCGGCGACTAATTACGAATATAAATTAGCGGAAAAAACATTTAGCGACGAATCGTCGCTAATTTAGCGACTGATTTTGAATTCCGTCGCTAATAATTAGCGACTGACCTCTTAGCGACTGTTCCTTCGGCGTTGCTAATATATATTAGCGACGGAAATAGGTAATTAGCGACGGAATAGTCCGTCGTTAATTTGCAGTTTTGTTGTAGTGTAAATAAATAAATTGTGCAACACATATCGATTGTTATTTTTCAAAAAAAAAAAATTTATTACTAACTTATTAGAGGAGACAAGTGCCGCATGTGACATATATTTATATTTATTTTGAAAAAAAAAATGAATACAAGTGAACAAATGACAAGAAAAAAAAATTAAAAAGAGACATGGATGGATTTTTTTTAATTTCTTATATACACACATTAGAATAAAATTGATATTTTAAAAAATTCATTAAAAAGGAAAATGGCTTCCCTTATTTCATTGAGGAGCACTTCTAAGAAAATCCAGTATGAAGTGACTTCTTTCAAAATAGCTTCTCACAACTAGAAGCCCTTTTAAAAATTTAACCAAACAATCCAAAAGTGGTGTATCAAAGCCAAACGGATCCTTTTATATCTAAAAAAACTTGTATTCATCTGTAATTAACGATAATTCAAACGATCGGCTTCTCTCGAAATTAACTTTATTTCGAACCACATTATCCTCTCCTACTCCAAATATGTATTATAACTTAATCGAGAGCTGATGCTTAATCTCAACCGGTTTTTGTATTAGTGGTAGTCCATGATTTATTAATGTACAATATAATATAGTATAGTATAGTATAATATGATTTTAACGATACGATATTTAAAAAATACTGTATGATAATATGTAATTTTATAATATTTTTTATTTAATTAATTATATGGTATTGTACAGTTTTATTATAAGAATAACATAATTACCTTTAAATTTTAAAAAATATAAATATTTTCATAATTATTAATATTTCTAAAATAATGAAGTAAATATTTATTTAATAAATATTAACTTAAAATTTAATAAATAGGAAAGAAAAACATTAAAAAATAACAAAATAATGCATATATAAATAAAAATAATACTACAACATTTTTGGATTATCAAAAAATTCTATATAAAAATATTAAAAAATAACACATATACAAAATAAAAAAAAACATCAGTTTTTGAAATACATTATAAAAATGACACAGATACAAAATAACTAATAACAAACAAAAAGAAAATAACTTAAAGAGAAAACAATTAAAAAAATATATTTTTTGAAAATCAAACCTTGTAATGTGGGGAGTGGAGTAGGAAGATGATAAAATGTAGTAATGAATGGTTTATTAGGTAAGTGGGATGGTTATAAAAATTAATTATAGTAAAAAGTAAAAGTTATAAGCTTAGAATAGTAAAATATTATTAACTATTAGACCTCCACTCGAAAATTCAATTCAAATCAATCTGAAAAAGATAATTCAAATTTGAATCCGAATGAAATTTGAATGACCCAAGAAATTTAGAGTTGAATTCGAAAAATTTGCCCAAGAATATTTGAAATCCGACTCGATCCTGTAATCTAATTTTTTTTCAATTAAATTTTATTTTATCATATTTCTTTATAAATTATAGTTTAATATTATATATAATTACGCTCTGCTCGTTTCTGATTTAATTGACCAAGATAAGAGGCAGTGGAACTATGGTTAATGAATTCGTTTTTTTAACGAGAGGAATTTGATACTGAGTATTCCTCTGAGTTGGAGATCAACGGATGATGTGTGGCATTGGTTCTTGGAGAAAAATGGCATTTATTCGGTCAAATCTGCTTACAATTTGATTAATCAGGTACCTTCAAACTTTAGTAATCTCTTGAATCAAAATTTCTGGAACAGATTGTGGAGCTTGTGTCCAAAAAAACAAAAAAAAAATTGAAAAAATAATGATTCGAAAAATCCAAATTCGAAAATAATTGATCCGAATTCGTATTCGTCTTATCCGACCCATTTGTCAAGTGTGTTGATTATAATCAGTACCCATATGGATTCTACCCTTGCAAGGGGGAAATAATGGGGACATATGGTTTTTTTTTTCTCGACTTTTTAAGTCTTTCTTCTTTGCAATGTCAGGACATTAATTAATTAAGAGGTGAAGCTAGTCTATGTTCCTTTCTTTTTTTCTCGACTTTTCAATTAAGTTTCTTTTTCTTTTAATGATGTGAGTACATTAAACAACTCGTCAAGCAAGTCTATGTTCCTTTTCTTATGAATTTTCAAGTCTTTTTTTTTTATTTCTTTTTTAATTGGGTGCATCCAAATAAATAGAAGGAAAATTATATCAAACTTGGCAGTCTACAATTGAATTTTTAGGCGTCGATTGTGGGAAGCAAAATTAAGCGTTGAAATTGACGTTCGGTTACCCACTGCCAACTCCTTATGAATAAATAACACCAGCTAGTCATCCAAAGTCGATGATAGCTCGTGTAGAAATTAAGCATATGGTACCAAAATCAGTAGGGTCCACTGCACACATTGCTCTCTCTGTGGCATAGTGTTTATACGAATACTCTTATATTCAATTTAATAATTATATAAATTAATAATATTAGATTATTTGTTAATTAGGATATACAAGAGAATGTTGAATTTCAATCAGTATGTTTATTATTGATTAATAAATTAAGGCATAAGTTACAGATAAATAAAGAATTTTGATTTTGGACTATCCGTTTTCCCTTTCCTTCTTTATTTATTTATTTTTCCTGACTTACGTGGACGTCATTTTTGCGTATCTATTATGTGGATGAACTGTAACCTTACACGAACATGGTTTTTGGATCAACTTCCTTTTATCATGATGAAAAATCAAATATATAAATAATTTCATGACGTATAATTATCTTAATTAATCACGGGTCACGGGTCAATTTTAAAATATTGTAATATATTACTAAAAACAAAGATGTTATAGTAATAAACTATTTTTCTTAGTTTTAAGATGAGGCGAAGAAGGGACATGTTGTGTATATATATGTATATAAAACAAATTGTTAGAATCCCAAATTTCTAACATCTCGACTCATCCCCTTATCCAGTTGCACTCTTTACCTCACTTTATGTCCATCTTCAGTATTAAAATGATATAATTTTATTAATAGCTTGGTAGATTCGATTATATAAGTTAATAGACTTTAAAATCAATTGATATAATTGAATTTTTAATTCTAAATTGAATCGAATATATTAAATTATTTTTGATTCAGTGTGATTAAATATGATAAGGACTAATTTGATTTTCTAGTTCTAATAATTATAATCCAAAATCTAATTAAAATCTGCTTGAAAAACAAATGATTCGAAAAATTCAAAAATAATTCAAATTTAAATGCAACACCAATCCGAACCGTTTGCCAAATCCATAAATTATCATTAGTATCCCTGATTTGATTTGGGCTCTACCCCAGCAGGTGGAAATAATGAGGACATATGTTTTTTTTTTCCTCCACTTTTTAAGTCTTTCTTATTTGCACCGCCAGGATATTAATTAATTAAGTGGTTGTTGAGAATAATCACAGGAATATGACAAAACAAGCAAGAAAATAGAGAACACAGATTTTTAATGAGGTTCGGCAATGTGCCTACGTTCTGGGAAGCGAAGCGACGGCTGTTTTCTTATTTCAAGAGAGAATTAAATCACTTAGGTTACAAATTCAATATATATATATATATATATATATATATATATATATATATATATATATATATATATATATATATATATAACCCCTTGAAATCCAATTCGGAACTGCCCTAAAAATAAGTGATTTGATCCAAAAGTAACCAAAAAAAATAATGATCCGAAACTAAAAAAAAAAACTAACATGAAGTGACTCGAAACTACTAAAAGATAATACGAAGTGACGTGAACCGTTTGCGAGGTATAGGTAATGGCTATATATGATAATTATTAAGTGATTAAATATTATGAGAATTCTACTTGATTTCTTCTTCTAGATAAAAAAGTATTTTTGAAACTACTGAAAGATAATAAATTGAATTTAATTAATGTAAATTTTGTTTGATTAATGAGAAAAAATATTTTTCACTGCTAAAACCACGTACACTACAATATTTGATAAAAATTTAATTTAAATTGATGGTAGTTCTTGGGTTTAATTTTATATATGGCCACTTAACTTTTGTCCACATAATGTTGTGGTCATTATTTTTTGATTGTAATAATAAAGCAACTAAAGTATAATTTTATAATAATAAGGTAAAAAATTCTGAAAAAATATCATTCTGGTCGCCTGATATGCTAAAAAGCTAAATTCAATTAGTTCCAAGATTGTGAAAAAGGAGAAAATTGTGCATTTAAGGTACAAGAGACCAAGTTCAAGAAAAAAATTAAGAATTGCTAATGGAGAATTTGTACCATTAATGCACGCAACAGGTGATTGGAATGATGTTTTCTGATATTTTTGGCTTCATTGTTATAAACTTGTATTTAAATTATTTTATTGATACGAATCGAAAAATAGTAACTACAACGTTATTTGGAAAAATGAATTAAATGATTATAAATGAAATTAAATTTATTAGTCCATATATGATGGTGATATATTGGATGAGTCCACGAAAATAATTAACCATCATCAGTATCAATTAGGGGTGTTCAAAACCCAACCCTACCCGAACAAGAAATTCAGGTAGGGTTATTAGGGACGAGTAGGGTTAGGGATTTGGGGTTTATTCGGGTTCGGATCGGGTTAAACCCTCATTAACCCGAAAACAAATAATTTCCTTAAAAAATGCATCGTTTTATTAATCGGGTAAGTTCGGGTTGGGTTGACCCCAACCCGAACTCCCTTTTAATTAAGTTAATATAAAAGGAAAAAATAATTTTAAAATTAAAAAAATCGGGTTATTCAGGCAGAATCTGAAATTTTGCGAGTTTTCGGGTAGGGGTTCGAACTATTCGTAGGATAAGATAGGATTGAGATATATGAAAAAGTTCGGGTGATCCGAACCCGCCTGATGAACAGCCCTAGTATCAATCAGTTATGCCTCTACCGTAGCAAGTGGGAAAACATGTGAGGACATCAATTAATTCGTCAAGCCAGACTTGCGTTTCTTTTCTCTCTACTTTTCAAGTCTTTTTTATTTTTTTAATTAACCCTAAAGATGCATTTATCCGATTGATTAATTTATTCAATTTTCGATCCAATTGATTAATAAATCAAATGGTGTGGTATAATATCTTCTTTCTTGTTTGAAACAAAATCCAAGTGGGAAACGTTTACTAGTGAATACCATAATATTGGTTGACTAAAATTAATTAATTTAACTGTTTGGATTTATTTTATTTCTTTGATATAATTTAATTGGAAGCAACCACGGGGTGCGTGGATTCCACATAATGGTAGAAATAATGCTGCAAGTTGAAAAAATGGTTAATTAAAAATAACTTTCGCCTCCCCTCAAGTCAACTCCTCCATTCTTTCCTATGTCTTTGTGACCCACTCAAGTTAATAAAAAATAACTTTGAGTGTTTGAAATTCAAAAGACATAGGAGTAAAGTGTGGGTAAGAAAATTAAGCATTCAAAAAGAGGTTTGGATTTACACTTCCCACTTTTTCTTTTTTCTCCCGTAACTTAAAAGCTGGGTTTTCTTTTTTCCTTTTTATAGTTTCTTTTTTTCTTTTTCTTTTTTTTTTTTCTAGATTTAAACCCAGCTTTTTTGTCAAGCTTATTTGTTAATTTTTTTTGAAAGTATGGATCATAAATAGCACAAACAGCTCCAAATTGAATAGAAAGTCAAGCTTATTTGTCCAATGCAACACATATATATTCAGTTCCTATGATAACCATTTATTATATCTATAAAACTTAAATAGTGGCAATAACATGTCACACTATTGATAATTTTATATACGTGTAATTTCATGTTGACTCCATCTACTTGACATCCTTTAGAAACTTAACTCTGATCTTGTGGAGAACACTTAGAACATCTTTGATATCACTCCTATCCTCTGGTAAATCGGTACAACACTTTAGAGCCAATTCCATGACAGATGATATGCAATCTGATTTAGCAGAATAATGTGGTTCATCCACACTCAACAAATTGGCATCTACGATTTGAATTACCCCTAAAGGTAATCTCTCTTTGATCCATTGCTTCATACTCATCTCTTCATTGAACATCTCATTTGTTGGCTTCATTCTACTGAAAGTTTCAATCACCAGAATGCCATAGCTGTATATATCCCCTTTTATAGAAATAAGTCCTTCTGATCCATACTCTACATTTAAAAAAAAGATGTAGTCAGTGCATGTGAGTGATAGTAATAAATTCAAGTTACCAATGCAATAAAAATAACATATAACATAACCTGGTGCCATGTATCCAATAGTAGCAAGTGTCATTGTTTGCATCACATATTGATCTTTACCGAGGAGTTTTGCTATGCCAAAGTCACATACATGACCAACCATATCCTCGTCTAATAGAATGTTGCTGGGTTTTAAATCACAGTGGACCACAGATTCTGAAGAGCCATGATGAAGATATTCAAGTGCCAATGCAACATCAATCATTATATTCAACCTTTGCTGAATGTCCAGAAAATAGTTGCAAGAGTGCAACCATTTCTCCAAGCTGTAATTGGGCATGAACTCCATAACTAAGGCTTTAAACTCGGCAGTACAACAACTGGTAATGATTTTGACTAGATTTCTATGACGAATCCTCCGCAACACTTGACATTCAACATCAAAACTTCTTATTGATCTTTCTGGCTGTTCTTGTAGGTTGAAAACTTTTGTTGCAATGATCTTCCCATCCAAAAGAGTTCCTTTGTATACAGAGCCAAAGCACCCTTTACCAAGCAAGTTGGCCTGGTTAAAGTTATCTGTTGCTCGTCGGAGCTCATAAATAGAGATCCTTTTCTGATTTGCTAAAGGCAACAAATGGCCTTGAGGGATCGATAGTCTTGATTTCCCTTTGTGAAGTCTTAGGAAGACGATAACTATGGCAAGTGCAAAAACCATAGATCCAATCACTAGGAGTATGATCATTCTTCTGTGTGAATGGTTATGATCTCTAGTTTTGCAGGGTTGGACTTGGAATTTAGATGCACCACAAAGTTTGTTATTTCCAAAAAAGGATTGAGCTGATAAGTTAGCAAATGTTCCTCCACTAGGTATCTCTCATTGTAGTTCATTCCAAGACACATTAAAATATGTAAGATGATTGAGTTTCTCTAAGGACTTGGGAATTTCCCCTGAGAGACTATTGTTTGACAAATTCAGAAATTGCAAACTTATCATATCACCAAATGTTTCAGGAATAGAACCATTTAATCTATTATTATGTAAATCGAGTTGAGTTAGACTTATGAGGCTGCCAAAGTTAGGTGGGATGTTGCCTGATAACTGATTTCCTGATAGATTAAAGACCATCATAACTTTCAAATTGCCAATATCGTAAGAGAGAGAACCACTCAAAGAATTTAAAGATAAATCTAGTTTTAGGATATCTTTTAGCCTCCACAAGGTAGAAGGTATTGTAGAAGTAAACTTGTTTGAACTAAGATTCAATTCCTGTAGAGAACTGAGATTACCTAGGCAAGAAGGAATTGATCCAGAGAGTTCATTTATTCCTAAAGATAGGTAAAAAAGAGAACTCTGCAGATCACATAATGTGGTGGGAATGGAACCTTTTAAATTATTGGAATGCAAATCTAATCGTTGAAGCCTTCTAAATTTTCCAATTGTAGTAGGAATTATTCCCCTTAAATCATTTCCAAAAAGATTCAAGCTTATCAATCTGGTTAAGTTAGCCATTTCCATTGGTATATTGCCTGTGAGCTTACAATCATAAGCATGGAATTGTTCAAGGGAAGAAGATAAGTTTCCAACAGATGTCGGAATAGAAGCATTCAGTGGATTTTGAGACACAATAAAATATACCAAAGACCTACAGTTTGCCAAAGAGGAGAATACTGAAGGCAAAGATTTGGTAGTAAGGTGATTTTCCCCAAAACTGAGAAATTGTATATTTCTTAAATTACCAAGACCATCAGGAATATGGCCAAAAAAGGAGTTGGCACTCAAATCTAATATAGTGAGCTTAGAGGCATTAGTGAGAGAAGCAAGCATTTGACCGGTGAAGTTATTTTTTTCAATTGTGAGTTGCTCGAGGTTTGGTAGATTGAGACCAGAGCTTGGAAGAATATGTCCGGATAAATGATTTGTGTCCAATCTCAAAATCCTCAATGTTGAAATATTAAAAAGTCTTGTAGGAACAAATCCAGTAAGATTGTTGGTTCCTAGACCTAATTCTTCAAGGTGAGAGAGGTCGCCAATTTCAAATGGAATTGTACCTGCCACCATAATTCATAACTATTCAATTGTCATATACGAGTGGTAACCATTTCACTTTTTTCAACTACTTTGTTTTTATTTTTTGTGATACTTTAAAATTATGGAACAAGTATATACTTTTCATAAAAAAATGAAAAAAAGAATACTAAACCTGTGAAGCTGTTTTCTCCAAGAAATAGAGACTTTAAGAGCGTTAGGTTTGCAATGGTTGGGGGAATGGAACCAATTAAACCACCTCTCTGAGCGTTTAATATCTCCAATTTAGCAAGCTTCCCAATTGACGTTGGAAGTTTGGTGCCTAGGTTCAATCAATGAGTGAAGTTGTCACATCTTGATATTCAACTTTTAAAGAATGGTAAGAGGCAAACAAAAAAAAGAAGAAGCTATCTATCCCAAGATCAACACTTTAGTGGGTAGTACTCAGCTTAGATGGTGTAAACCTGGTAAAAATAGGCTTAATTTCTAAAACTTTCAAACCTTGGGATTCAAAAACTGATTAATTTTGTTAATAATAAATAAAAGCAAATAATATTGGAGCAAATATATGTGACGTACCACTAAAATTGTTGATGCCAAGATATAATGTCTGAAGACTGGTTAGATTTCCAATATCGACATGAATACTTCCTTCAAAATGGTTGGAAGACAAGGATAACACTTGTAATTGGATGCATCCAAATAAAGAAGAAGGAATTGGACCTTCAAATAGATTCCAACTTATATACAATCCTTCCAATTTGGAAAGATAAGTGAACATATTTGGTGAAAGATGACCGGTCAGATTATTTCTCGAAAGATCAAGAATTCGAAGTGAAGACATGTTGTTAAATGAGGCGGACGGCAAGAAGCCTGAAAACGAATTATCTCTCGGAACAAATTCCTCCAATAAAGATAAGTTGGAAATAGTTTTGGGCAAAGGTCCTGAAAGTTTATTATTGTCCAAGTATAAAAGTTTCAGATTATAAAGATTTCCGATTGCTTCTGGAATGTAGCCATGGAGACTATTCTGAGACAAGTAGAGAACATTTAGCTTTGACAAATTGAATAACGACATTGGGATGATTCCTATAAAGCAAAGGAAATTAATTATTATTTTTGGCCAAATTGCAAAGCACTATGAATAAATTAAGATGGAAATAAAAGAATACCTTCAAAATTGTTAAAGCTTAGATATAAAAATTGAAGATTAGTGAAGGATCCGATCCACGATGGTATATCTCCATTGAAGATGTTGTTTCCGAGATCAAAGAGTTCGAGCCGGTGAAGGTTAGCAAGTTGATTAGGAAGGAAGCCATAGAAACTGTTATCGAACAAAGAGAGAGAGACAAGGAATGAAAGGTTTCCAAGATGTGGAGGAATGGTGGCAGTGAGGCCCATGGAAGAGAGACTTAAAGCCCTGACTCTAAGGCGGCGAACTCCACAAGTGACACCAATCCAATTGCATACAGAGGTAGCAGTAGACCAGTTGGTTGCTAATATGTGTTGAGAGTCATTTGTAACGTGAGCTTTCAGGGCAAGAAGGGCTTCTTCATCAGTAGATATGTTTCCTATTCTTCCATAAGCGTAACTTGCAACAAAAATCAGCATGAAGGCTACGATTAACAATGATTTTTTCTCCATCATATCTGATATTACTTCTAATAATGCATAAAGCAAGAGCAGCTCCTTATGAATATATAGCACTAGTTAGTCATCCAAAGTCTATGTTAGATAGCTGATGTACGTAGAAATTAAGCATTACCTTGCCCCATTCCTGAGGGCAGTTAACAGCTGTGTTTCTGTCCACTAGTAGCACATTTTTCCTTCAGCAAGTGGAAAATAATTAAATGTGACGATAGGGATTAAGTCATCAAGCAAAGTCTTTGTTCTTTCTCTCTTGTCTCTTCAACTCTTCTTTATTTTCCAAAGCCAACAATTAATGTGAGGATGCGATTAAGTCATCAAGCAAGTCTTTGTTCTTTTTCTCGACTCTTAAACTCTTCTTTATTTTCCAAAGCCAACAATTAATGTGAGGATGCGATTAAGTCATCAAGCAAGTCTTTGTTCTTTTTCTCTTGACTCTTAAACTCTTCTTTTATACTATCAAATGTGTATTTGATATGATTTTAGTTTAGTATTTATAAGAAAATGTTTATGTTTTTAATTTTATAATGATTAAGTCTGCATGCAGTGATATCCTTTTCGCTCTTCTGTCCAACGCACCACTATTGCGTTGAATTTTCCTTAATTTCGTTTTTCGTCGACGGATCCGATGGTTTACACACCAAATCGAATTAAATCAAAATAATGGAAAAAATGTATTATTTGTAAAATTAAATATTAAAAATCAAATCGACTAAAATATACAATAAAATTGAAATAACCGAAATATTTCGGTTCAGTTTTACAATTTTTACTTTTCAAAATAGGTTATTTATAAAATTTAAGTTACATTACAACTTTAAATACATTTTATGAATAAATAAAATTAGCATAATGTCAAAATTCAAAAATACTAATATTAACAACATAATTATATATAATTTAAATTTTATAATAAAAAATATTTCATCAAAAAATAAATACAAAAGTGTCAATTAGTCAATTATATACCTTTCAAATTATATAATAAAAACAATTGTAAGTTAATAACACTATATTTTGAGGAAAAAATACAAGATATATATATATATATATATATATATATATATATATATATATATATATATATATATATATATATATATATATATATATATATATATATATATATATATATATATATATATATCAAATGATAAAGTCGAAAGTATCATATTTTGAATATTAAAATTATAATGAAGTAATTATATATTAAATTTGTAATTATAGTTAACTCATTAATATATATATATATATAATTTATTATAATTATTTTATGTTTGGATTATAATTAGTTTTTTTAACATATTATTAATATAAAACAGGTAGTCATCAAAAGTCTATGTTAGATAGCTCATGCACGTAGAAATTAAGCATTACTTGCCCCATTCCTGAGGGCAATTAACAGCTGTGTTTTTCTTCACATTTGTCCTTCGGCAATTGGAAAATAATTAGCGCGAGGATAGTGATTAAGTCAGCAAGCTTGTCTTTTTTTCTTTTCTCTCGACTCTTCAGCTCTTCTTTATTTTCCAAAGCCCATAATTAATGTGACGATCTGATTACATTCTTCTTCTTCCTTTTTTTTTTTACCAATGGTGGATAACGGCAGTCCACTCCACCTACGAATAGGTTTTAGTTTGTTTTCTTTCTTCTTCACGCAATTTTCAAATTTTCTTGTACTTGTTCCAAAAATTACTTACTGTCAACAAATCACTGTTAAAAATTTCAACCAAATTTAATTGATATTTCCTCTGTCAATTTGAAGTATTCTGAGCAGTTTTGTTAGTAAAATTAAAAATTTAAAATAGGTATATGCTTGTGGCATTAGCATTTTCCGATTTTGGGGGCATATAATTAGGTAATAGTCTGAATAGCTTGTGACATTCAAATGTTAGAATTGCTATTTGTGTAATCACTTTATGAATTCTTTCGAAAGCCTTAATTTACTCTTAATTTAACATCTTATAATAAGAACAAAATATTAAATTTGATTCTTAAAAAAGTATCAGTCAGTATATGTCATATTTTTATTTTTTTATCTATGGTTCTTCGCTTTTCAGCTCTATTTAATCGGGTATTATCGGATCTATAATTGGGGGCGTTTCTTTCAATGCCATTTGCTCTATGCATGAGACAAGTATTGATAATTTTCAGTTACCAACTGCTCCTATTACTAATTCACACAAACTGGATACTGATAATAGTTTGGGATTACCAGGGTGTTACTGAATCCGACTTGAATGCCAAAGTTCCTTGACGATACCTAAAACATAGAAATTCCGGTGGGATTTGACGATCAAGTCAGTAAAAGGGTGGAAAGTATATTCTTAGTAAAGTGGCTAAATGAGAAAAATGCCTGCACTACAAGAAAATATCAAAATTCCGTTGCTAAAATTAGGTGAAGCTTTAGGGATTTAGCAACGGATTACAAAATGGTTGTATTTTGTTGCTAAAAAGGGAGGGAGATTTTAGCGCCAACATATAGCAACGAAAATTGGCAACGGAATAAAATTTTCGTTGCTAAATATGGCGGCAGAAAAAATTTGGGATGAAATTTAGCAACGAAAATTAAATTTCGTTGCTAAAATAGCAACAGAATCTAAGTTCCGTTGCAAAATATGGCTGCAGAAAAAATTTTGGATGAAATTTAGCAACGGAATCAAATCTCCGTTGCTAAAATAGCAACGAAATCAAATTTTCGTTGCTAAATATAGCGGCATTTAATAGCGAAAATTTTTTGTGATGAAATTTAGCTTGCTAAATATGGTGCAGAAAAAATTTTGGATGAAATTTAGGAACGGAATATAATTGTCATTGCTAAATTTGAAATCGTTGTTATAATAGCAACGGAATCCGTTGCTAAAAAATAATATATATAGGAAAAAACCCTATTTCTTTCATTTATGTTCTTCTCTTCACGATCTGGCATAGTTTTTCTTCTCTCTATACTCAACCATTTTCTATCGCCATCCGTTCTCCTTCAGATCTGCCATTTTCGGTAAGTATTTAAATTCGCGCATGTCCCGCCTCATTCTATTTCATTTTCTCTGCTTTTGGAGCTCGATTGTGGAGAATTTCAAATCAATCCATAGAGATCCTTAAGGTTCCTGCACTTTCGAGTTACCTTTATTTTTGTTTGGTAGCTGAGAAAATTATGGCAGGAAAGATGAGAAAATCTGACTAGGTGTTCATTACAAGATGCATCCATTTAAATTTTGATGAGATGATAATGCTTTGTTTATTAAAAATAGTGGTTTTTGATTAATTGTTTATTTATTTTCAGGTAGTGCTGGAGTTTGTATGATGAATAACAAATGGAAGGATGAACAAACTTCATCTTTCATCAATTTCATCTCCTCTTTCCTAGCTGTTAATTCCTTTCGTCTCAACATTGTTCCAATTTCTCCAGTAATTATCTTTATATCATTCTCTTATTTATGATTTTTATTTCTTGATCTCTTTTCCATCAGATTTAAAACTCCCTTTCCAATGTGCAGGACTTCATTTTCAACTATAGGGGTTTATCTGTGGCATTCATCTTTATCACCAATTGGGATTCTGAGAACCTCATGCCAATTTTCATCAAGTTCTAATTCTTTAGTTATACACGATTTGATGTATTTGCCTTCTTTTACTTCTTTTACTGCATATTAGAAAAAATATCTTTAAATATTATTATAATCAAAATAGGTATTACAGAACATATTTATTTAATAATTATCAGAAAATTGTAATATTTTTAGGAACGAAATACTGACGAAAAATCCGTCGCACATTTTTTTACCATATGGCAACTTTACTGACGGAAATTTATTGACCGTTGGAAATTTTCCTACGAATTTGTTATTTCCGTAGGAAAATTTAGCGACGAATAATATGATTCCGTCGGTAAATATGGCAAATGCCGACAGTTTTTGGTTTGCATCTCCCAACGGAATTACCGACAGACTATGATTTCTGTGTAAATTTACCGACGGAAAATTTTCCGTCGGTAAAAGTGCCTACAACCGGATCTCCAACGCCATTTTCCGTCGGCAATTTCGTTTCCCTACGGAAATTCACTCAATTTCGTCGGTAATTTCCGTCAGCAAAATGAATTTTTCTTGTAATGAAAGAATAAAGTGTTTAGTGATCAATATACATTATTTTCAATCCATCAATTAATAATGTAATATTTAATATATTATCTTGAGCATAATCTAGTAAGTATGGTATGTTTTTATTTGATTATAATGAGTTCGATTAGAACTCGAACCCAGAATACAGTATTGGATCTATATATAATATGATTATAAAAAAACAAAATTGACTTTTGATTGCTAAAATTAGCAACAAAATTTACTTTCCTGTTGCTAATTTTAGCAACGGAATTCACCTTTCCGTTGCTAAAATTAGCAGTAGAATTGATTTTTCGTTGCTGAAATTAGCAACGAAATTTCATTTTTCGTTGCTAAAAATTACCAATTCACCGAAAATGAGTTGGTTAAATTTAGCAACGGAATTCATTTTCCGTTGCTAAATTTAACCACGGAAATGAAATTTCGTTGCTAAAAAATAGCAAACGTCGGTTTAGCAACGAAAATTTTTGTTGCTATTTTTTATTAGCAACGAAAAATATCAATTTTCGTTGCTAAATAGCATTTTTCTTGTAGTGCTGACAATCATGACTATTTATATGGACCAACTTCCTATTTGTGCTAGAAGTCCTGATGGTCGTAGGAGTCCTACAGAAGAATGAGTTCCGCAAGAATGGGAAGTTAAGCTAAGATTCCTACCCAAATAGGACTCGTTTAAGGCAGCATCGTTAAGAGCCATAATTCGGATCCTAGATAATCTGAGTAGCTAGGAATCCAAACTACAAGTACGGATCAGGTATGCAGTTCGGTTATTGCCTGAAAATCATGGCTAGTTATATGGACCAACTTTCTATTTAAGCTAGAAGTCCTGATGGTCGTAGAAGTCCTACTAGAGGAGTTCCGCCAGAATGGAAAGTTAAGCTAAGATTCCTACCAAATATGACTCATTTAAAGATGGTGTCGTCAAGAGCCATAATTCAGATCCTGGGCAATCCGTGTAGGTAGGAATCTAGACTACGAGTACGGATCTGGTCTATTGTCTAGTTATTATAAGTCCCCTTTGCGATATGAGACATGCATGTCGAAAGAGAACTGAACACCTGCTCGGATTTATACAGCTTTGTCAATTGTACACCATTGTGCTGATAATAACTGCAGAAAAATGTCCCTTCGATCTCTACAATGGCAATAATGCTCATAATGACACATCCTCGAGTCTTGTGTAATAGCTGTAGACAGTCAATTTCACATGCATCAAGGAAATATGAACCACACACTCGTTTCACATCTAACGGCTCATTTTTCCTATAAATAACTGTAACACTTCTTTATTTCCATTTTCTTTTTGCCATCTTTCTACTTCACTTCTCCATCATCATCTCTTCAGCTCTCGTGCATTTTTCTTCTTCAAATACCCTTTCAATTCCTTCAATCAACACAATAGTTTAGTGCCTTAGATCTTTTCCCTTTCATTTTAGCATTTTCTTTTCATTTTAGCACTTTTCTTTCTGTTATTTAAGTTTCAAAATGAGTGGGTTAGTAGGATCTAGTGATATTAGGATCCCAGATAGTCTTTTGAATGATAACACACCAAGCACAAGGGTATCTTTCCATTAAAGAAGTTATTTCAGAGATTAAAAAATTAGAGTTGGCGAAGGTTAGCAAGTTGTTTAGGAAGGGAGCCATGGAAATTGTTATTGTTCAAAGAGAGAGAGACAGAGTGAAAGGTTTCTAAGTTGAGGAGGAATGGTGGTAGTGAGGCCCATAGAAGAGAGATTTAATGACCTAACTCTGAGATGGAAAACTCTATAAGTGATACCAATCCAATTGCAAACAGAGGTAGCAGTAGACCAGTTAATTGCTAATAGATTTTGAGAATCATTTGTCATATGAGTTTTCAAGGCAAGAAGTGTTTCTTCATTAGTAGAAATATTTCTCACTCTCATACCCGTTTGTTATAAATATCAGCATGAATGCTACAATTAACAAATATGTTTTCTCCATTTGATTTATTTCCAATAATGTATAAAATACGGTAGGATAGAAGAGTATATATAATACTAGTTAGTTAGTTATCAAAAGTCAATGTTATGTAGCTTATGTTGAAATTAAGCATTACCTTACCCCATTCCTCAGCGCAATTAACAACTATGTTTGTCCATTAGTATGACATTAATTATTAATTATCATTAGTATCCGACTATCATAAAATTTTGGTTTCACCCCAATAAGCGAAAATTAAGCTTTACCAAGGATTGATGTGTTTAAAAAAAAGAAGAAAAAACAAAATTAGTGTGAGTTGAAAATTATTTAGAATATAGTGTTTGCACAAAACTTGCAATTTCATTATATTTATAGCTGCAAAAAAATTAAAAGGAAATTTATAATATTTCACATAAGTGAAAAATAAATTTGACATTTTTCTTTTATTTTATCTCATACCAAGTGTTAGCCACATTTTTGGTATGTATTTGCCACATGCCATTATTTTTCACGGTGGCGGCATTTTTTGTGGAAGATTTTTATTTGTCACGTAAAATTCCATCTACTCATATAGGTTTTTTTAAAGTATAAATGTAATCTAATTTGGTAATGATATGGATATTTTTAAATAAAAAAGTTTAAATACAAATATAATAAAAATATAAAAATTTGGTAGGAGTGAGTCATTGGCTCACTTATAGACTCAGGTGGACTGAGTCACGGGCTAGGATGGACTGAGTCACGGACTAATTAGGGTAAGTCACTATCCGTCTCCAGGCGAGTCATAGACTCATCCAAATAAGTGAGTCAAGACTCATGGACCAGGTCCATTACTCACTCACGGACCGAATCCGTGAGTCAGCCCAAAACGATCTAGTAACATTGAAATGTTGCCATGAACGAAGCTTTAAATTTTGAAACTTAAATCTAAGGCCAAAACTCATACAGAACACCCTTAAAACTCTTTTAAAGAACACATCAGGCAAAGTTAAGATCAAAACAAATAAATAACTCAAATTTTATGGATTAATCAAATGAGAGAATATTAAGTTATATAGAGAGAAAATATCCATAGAGAGTGCAAAACTCAAACAAATCCACAAAGGAAATAATAATTCATGCATAGCCTATGAAAACACACACAAAAACACTAATTATACAATATTAAACTTCACACACAAAGGAATCAATTTACACAACTATTCACATAAAAGAACACAAAATACAGAACCATTGGAGCTCCAAATAAATCAAAAAGATTTAAACAAATTTTTAATAAAAGGATGACCTCTTACATCACCTTCAATCACTACAAGAAAAATCCAATTTTCCGACAGAAATTCCCGACGGAAATGAGTAAATTTCCGTAGGAAAATGAAAATGCTGATGGAAAGTGGCATTAGAGAATTGGTTGTTGGCACTTTTGCCGATGAAAATATTTTCATAGGTAAATTTACCGACGGAATACATCATCCGTCGTTAATTCCGTTGGGAAGTGCAAACCAAAAAACTATCGTAATTTGCCAAATTTACCGACGAAATTAAAATTTCGTAGGCAAATTTACCGATGAAACTATAGCTTCATAGGCAAAATTTCCTACGGTCTGCTATATTCCGTAGGCAAATTTATCGACGGAATTATAATTTCATAGGCAAGGTAAATTTGCCTACAGAATTTTAATTCCGTCGGTAAATTTGCCTACGAAATTTTTAATTCCTGATCAAAATAAATCTATAATTCCTGGTTAAAATATAATTTCTATTTTATTAGATATTTCAAATCTTGTAACCTCTATTTGAAGAGAAAAATTTAATCAATAAAACTAAGTCAGAATTTCCATTACAAAATTGAAAGTACAAACCAAAAGAATGTTAACTCAAATCCCTAAATTCATAGCAAAAGACCAAGACCAGGTAAGTTATTAACTTTATATAAGTAATTTCTATGGGAACAAAGTAGCAAGTAGCATCACAGGCACTAGCAATCAATTTCCTACTCTAAACTTTATGAAAATTCACCCCATCAAAATTTAAGACAATGAAAAAACAATTATCTAACAAAATTTTATCAAATATTCTTGATAAAGCTTAAAATGTCTTTATCTTGTAAGAAGGAGAGCTGGCAATTGGAAGGCCGGTCGGATGGTTGGACCTGCAAAAGGGGGTGCCCGATCGGACCCAGGCGTTAACACTCCAAAGCTTAAGTTAGTAACTTTAGAGAGAGTATTCAGAAGGAGAGAGAAAGTCTCAGGAGTTCAATACATAGGGCCATCGTGTTTTAGGCTATTTATAGGAGTTATTTAAGGGGTACTTGAGTACCTTGGGGGTGATAACCGGCAGTCAGAGTAGGTGAGCGGTGATGTAACAAGGAGGAGATGGAGAGTATAGGTGCTGGCTTATGTAAGTGGACTGATAGGATGGGCTGTCCCATCAATCCGATCGGACACCACGCTTCCCCGTGTTATCTTCCAGCTCACGCTTTGCCTTTTTGCTAGTGGACTTAGGTCATTCCAAATATTATTGGGCTCTATTAATTGGGCCTATAAGAATGTATTTTCCATAGTTATCACTTGTCCCCCCTAACAGATCTGACCAGGCAAGGTGCTATTTAATTATTTTGATGGGATTTTTGAATTTTCTAGAAGCGCCCAATTTGAGAAGTTATATCCACCAATTTTGGATAACCGTGACGCGTTTAGTGCTTGTTCATATGCCAAGGGCGATGCTTCATTTTCCATTGTGAATTTAACATTGGCTCATGCGTCGAGGGCGACGCTTCGCTCTTTGCTATGCGTTTTGTTGATTGGAGACATATGGCGATTATTCTGTAGAGGAGTGATTGGAGAATTCCAGAAACTCGGAGTATGGCTTTGAGACGATTTTATCTTATTCTTTAGCAATTCTTGGCAAAAGTGTAAAGTTCTTATCATGCTTCTTCAGCGAGATTAACCAAGTAATTCAACATCTATGATATCTCCTGCCTCTTTTTCTTTTTTATCAGAGATGGCATCAAACGGCATAAAGTCTATAGATTGGTGTTTTCTTGAGGCTTATGAAGACTATGGGATCATGGCTCATCCTTCAAAACTCATAAAGGGGAAAGTAATTGAAATTCCTTTACAATATGATCTTCCCGCAAAAGTACCTGTAGTGGTTCACCTAAGTTCCATGGTGAGGAATAGGGGAACACTTGGAGGTGAGAGTAGTAAACCATTCATTCACCATTTGTAGGCATGGTTGCAGAGGTAGTATATCATAAGATTCTTCCTCATTATGGTGGGTCAAAATGACTTTCTAGACCATGCCTCTTTCAGCGCGCTTCAATTTTATACTATGATCTTGGCCAGATTCTGTGCACTTTTCATTACTTCATCACTAGTCTACTGATTGGCACTAATGTAAGGAAAACCATCATCATCAAGACTATATATACGTCCGATTCTGTTCAGCATTGGCCTTCAAATTTACATTGCCATCAGAATGTTACCTTTGACTGATTGGGCTCCGACGAAGCTTCTGAAATGCAGTTGTTATTTTATTATTATTTCTTGTAAAAACTCTTCATATATGAAAGTTGATTTGTCTTTCGATCATGTCTTTGTACTGCAATTCTCATTTTAGGCGAAATTTGTCATGAAATTAACCAACGAGAAAAAACATTATTGACAATATATATAAAGATCCCATGTGGAGAATGTGTAAATTTGATTAAGGAGAATACTTCCTGAATTTTAAAGTGTTTTTCGAGCACCTTAGTGTCCATCCATCTTGTGTTGGTGATCGCTTGATCTGACTGATGTTATTTTATTATTTTTCATTTAAGTGAAAGTTTTATCTCGGATTTATCGCATCAAGTGCAATGGGTGATTTTTCAATCATTTTGATTGAAATAACATCCGATCGGTCATTCATTGGAGAATCATGCATGGTGGATGACCTTTCGGTCTTTATATCCCTCTGAGGATTTGGTGACTCATGCCCTTAGCCCGGAATGAATCATCGACCCTAACAGGAAAACTTATCTCGCAAGCAAAATAGGTTCCAACTTTCACATTTTTAGCTATGTCAAGCCTAGCAAACTTTGACAACATGGGCCGATCGGTCAAAGTCCTTACTTGCTTTATGGAGATTGTCTTTTCAAGAGACATTCTAGTCGATTGTAGGCGATGAATTGCTATTCAGCCGATTGGTTATGAAATCTTGTTTCGTATTCTCGACACTAGGAGATCTGATCGGACTTGGCAAGTTCATCAGTCGGGATTTCAGTTGATTGGAGTAAGATAAACAACCTACAAACAAAAACAAAGTCTAAAAATAAATAAACGAAGTGTACCTTTTTTCCAGAGATGAAGAAAAAATAGGAGACGTTCTCTTTGTTGGATGTCAATCATTACATGACTATACCCAGTAATTTTTAAGCATTTAAATGTTTTAGCTTCTAAGAACGTCCGGCTGTGCGAGGGTTTTGAGTTTATAAATGCTTTGGAGACTTCGTAGGGATTTTCCTAATTTAATGTGGGCTTCTCATTTTCTGCGTTTCCCGTACCCATACCTGTCTTTTCTGAGCTTGTATTTTCTAAGCATTAGATTAACCATATCAGGAGGCCCTTTTAGCGGGAGTTTTTAAATCGGCTTGAATCCGATAAGCCGTGCCTGTTCATATCAACTGTTATGCATTTATTGTCGATGCATATGTCGAGAGCGATGCCTCTTTTTCCAGAACCGTCATGATTGCTTAGAGACGTATGGCGGTTATTATATTTTGAGGCATTTGGAGAGTTATAGAAGTTTTTGCTGTTATAAATAGGCAATTTTTATACGTCTTCTCCATGATTCTTAATAGAACTTTGGCGAATTCTTTTTGCAAAGTCCCCTTTTTATCCTTTCTATGCAAAAAGTTTTCGGGGCTTCACACTCCGAGGATTTAAAGATTTCAATATTTCTCACAAGGATATCAAATTACCCAAGTAAGAGGATAACTCCTGTTTAATTTTCATCTTTCGTAATATCATCACATTACATTACTCATTATTCCTCCCCTTCCAAGAAAAATGATTCCAAGCTACAGCCATTCTTCAATCAGAGGGTTTTTGGAGCTCAGAAAGATTATGGGATCCCAACTTACCTTGCTGAGTTCATATAGGAGAGGATGACGAAAATAATGGACGATTTATTGGCCATCCAAGAAGTGGTTGTGGTGGCAAGACTTCCTCTTAACGTCTTCAAAAGTAGAATTATTAAGGTGTGACAGAATTGCCCTTGGGCTGCTGAATGGACGGAGATCAATGCTCTATTCAAAATCCGATCGTAAAAGAAGCCATTTGTTGTATTATCTTCCCATAAGGCGTTGAAGAAAGATTTTTTTTAAGAGTAACTAGGGATTTGCCGCGTATAATTCGACCGGCTGTAGCCGATGCCTTTGTAAAACCAGTATTCCAATTGATCTTTACAAAGATCGATGTTGAAGACATGGGAAACCATATAATTCTAATCATCTTCTTGGTACTTTGATCGGATCTTCAGACTCTGACGTCGACATTGATGCAGATCATGAATGTTAAAGCTAAATGCATATTTGAACATCATACATTGCATGTTTATAAAGTCTACATTAACTGAAGGGAGTACTTATCTTTTACTTTTACAACGCAGCTGCAGGTGTGATGGCCAAAGGAGATGATATCATTAAACGGCTGGCCGACCAAGCTAAAGTAAAAATGGAAGCAGAACGTGCAGCTAGGGAAGAGAGGAAATCGAAAAAGAGAAGACTTGTGTCTTCTTTAGGAGCATCGATTTCCACATCTTCTGCCAATGCTTCAGTCTCCTATCCCCATCACATCAACCTCTTCCGATGCCCACCGTTGATCAGCCTTTACCAGGGGGTCATCGCTCCTTATCACGTTTCTCATCAAAGGATGAAACTGATGCATAAGAGGATCATTTTGTACCTCCTCAAACAGGGTCAGTTACAATCAATGCGTCCCCAGGAGGCGAAACCGTGCAGAAGGGAGCTGAAGAGGGAGCTAAGGGAAAGACTACCAAATTAATGGCCACTGTAGGCGCTAAGGTTGCTGCAAAGGGCAAAGAGCCACTTCAGGACGAGTCTATTAAGAGCCTTACTGCAAGAGTTTTCGAGAGGCGCACCAAATCACTAGGAGAGATTCTAAAAGGTAAGTTTGGCAATGACTGGTCCGTTGAGAATAGGGAAGTTGCAAGCTTTTTGTGCTGAGACATGCTCCGAGAGGATGATTTTACAGCAATGGGAGATCCCGACATACTGCCCCAGAATGCAGCCTTTTTTAACGGCAAAACCTGGAGGTATTTTCCTTTAAAATGTTCATTATCAAGCAGACATTCGTCATGCGATCCGCCATCCTCTTGATTCCCCAACTTTTCTTTTCTCACTTATCTACTTTTCAGTTGATAAAAAGGGGCTTGTGCCAGCATGGCATGGCTGACCTTTGTAAAAGAAAATGGAAAGATTTCGATCGGGCTAGAAGGAAGCAGAAGCCAAATACAATTTGGCAAAAAAAAGAGTCTCTACTTGCCCGGTCGAAAGTTGAAAAGCTGAAAGAGGAGTTTGCTCGTCTTTCTGAAGATCTGAAAGCTCGGCAAAAGGAGGCGGACCACCTCAAAGGTGATGTAGCCTGTCTATCCGTTGAATGTTCCAAGGCTAAGTCCGAACGTGATGTTCTTCGTGGGGAGCGAGATTCATTGCAGGCTGCCTTGGAAAAAGAGGTGGCGCAGAGGAAGAAGCTTGAGGGAGGACTTTCTGCCTAAAAAGGAGATCATGAATCAACTAAGAGAGGCTCGGAGGAAGTTGCAGACTTAACTAATTTATAAGGCCGGTAGGCATTTCCCCAAGGCTGATCTCAGCCAGATGAATGACTTGAGTATTTCATCTGATCCTCTTCCTAGCTACGATGATTGCCGAATCTCTCAGAACTCTGTATCTTCTTCGACCGAATGCCAACGCAAAGGTCAATCCCAATGTTGCGACTTTCCTGCTGATAAAGAATATATCTGGCAAAACAGTGAAATCTCCCAAATGTCCTGCTAAATCTACTGCGTGGCCTTCTTTTGGTGTAGAAGTAGTAAATGTAGAAACATAGCTTTTTGCTGTAATGATGTTGTCCTCGTTTTGTAAGAAATTTATATAAAATAGTGGAGCTTCCTCTCAGTCGCATCTGTAGATTGCATTTCTTATTTCAATAAATATTCACCATAAGATCAGCTAATAAGAAAGTATTAAATTGACTAGGGAGAATCATGTAAGTAATTCATGGAGAATGTATAAAATCCACTGAAGAAAAATACTCCCTGAACTTCAATTTGCTTTTTCAAGCATTACGACATACGATTCTGTCAACAGTTGCTTAGTACATTCGGTTTGATCAGATATTTATTTAAGAAAGTTAGCTAACTCATTTCTCAATTTTCACATCTTGAATTCAGAAAAGGCATTGAATCTAACGAATTAATTGACAGAGGTTGAACGGGAGTAAATGCCCGTCATATTCCGAGCTTGATATAAGCATCAAACCATTATAAATAAGTCGTATCAAGTAGGGAATTTTCCACTTGCAGGAAGTTACTTATCTGGGCCGAGGCACTTTTATCCGATAGGAATTAGGATGGCGATGTCGGTCATCAAGATAGATGTCAAATCTGGTGACTAAGTCGATGGAGATCAAATAGAGGTGTCTTATAATTTGGATTCGAGAACAATGTCGATCCTAGCAGATGAACTTTATGATAAGAGAGGACTTTCTTATTTCAAGCTCGGGATGGACATCGAGCTTATTGATGAAGTTATAATTGCTCGGGGGGGTTTATGGGTGCCATGGCCTTCACTTCCCAATCTCCTTAGGCCTTTTCATGGGCTTTTAACAAGCTGGCCTGTGGTTAATTTTATTTTGGGTATTATTGGTAGTCCCCCCTTGGATTTGATCTTTAAGATTAAGGGCTCGAGAGTGTCGAGAGAGTTACCGAGCTAGATTAAAATAAAAAATTTTACAATATTATCCTGCAAATAACGTTATAAATACTTACCAATTCGTTTTACGGCTGCTTACATTGCCTAAGAGATTTTCAAAGTCGTTGTTGGCAATGAATGAGAATTTCTCAACCGTTCTTAACGGCGGCGAATATGACATCAATCCGCTCTTGGCGGTGGTGCCAATACCATCCGATCCGCTCCTGGGGATGGATGTTCTTCTGATCCGCTCTTGGCGGTGGTGCTAATACCATCCGATATGCTCCTGGGGATGGATGTTCTTCTTATCCGCTCTTGGCGATGGCGCTAATACCATCTGATATGCTCCTAGAGATGGATGTTCTTCTGATCCGCTCTTGGCGGTGGCGCTAATACCATTCGATCCGCTCCTGATGATGGATATTCTTCTGATCTGCTCTTGGCGGTGGTGCTAATACCATCCGATCCGCTCCTGGGGATGGATGTTCTTCTGATCCGCTCTTGGCGGTGGCGCTAATACCATCTGAACCACTCCTGGGGATGAATGTTCTTCTGATCCGCTCTTGGCGGTGGCGCTAATACCATCCGATCGGGATGAGGTCTATGGGCTTTCAAGGCCTTTATCCCGAGCTCCCGACAGCAAAATAATTCGATCCGAAAAACTGATTTGCTGGAGAATTAATAAGTTCACTCAAATGATAAGTATTAAACTTGCAAATTTTAAATGCGTACCTGTTTTTGTTTTGTTTTAAGTTATTTTTACTTTGTGAAGATACTTATTTTGTGCGCATCATGATGTTGGCATTTTCAACAGCGCTTTGCATGTTGTAGCCCCCCTTTTTTAAAAAAAAATTGCTATCACTTGAAAATATATTTTTAAATGGCAAAACAAGTAATGCTAAGATAAACTGGCATTCCAGCACTCATTACAGGGGGATGGGAGAACATTCAAATTTAGTACAGAGGCCTTTTAAAAACTCAAATTGTAACAATTAAACCTGATTTGTCGCTATTTGCTGATCTCTTCAAGGGATAGCTCATGACTTTTGTCGCGGCCTCCACTACTTCTCCTCTTGCTTGGCCATTTTGAGTTGATTAGTTTTTCCATATTTTCTCTTAGCACTCAATGGCATTTGGAGAGAATCAGCACTGAGGGGGGTAGAAGTCCCAGTCGACCGACTATTGTAGCAGTCTGGTTTATTTCGCTCGTCCTCATTTCCCCTCTTCGAAATCCTCGAGAAGATCGATTATTTTAGCTCCCTTCTGTTCGATTGGAAGCAGGGGTTCCGTTGAATGGCCGACCGTCTAAATGTCGGGAAAACTACTTGGTGGCCTTGCTGTCAGCGATTCACCAAATAGGCGATCCGCGATGCTTTTTTCCAGAGCATTTGATTCCAATTCCACGCTTAAATCCCATATTTCTGATATTGCGACTTAAAAGCGGACAATGTAATCTCTGAGACTTTCATTGGTTCTTTGGTAAAGGTTGTACAGGTCGTTGACCGACTTTGATGCACGTGTTCACGCATGGAATTGTGTCACGAACAATTTCTTGAGTTGTTTGAAGAAGGTGATGGATGCATAAGGGAGTCTGAGGAACCATTTCAAAGCGTCCCTTTCTAAGGTAGTTGGAAAAACTCTACAGGCGATCTTTTCATCGAAGGTATAGACCTGCACTTTAGCCAAAAATTTCGCAAGGTGAATGGCAGGGTTAGTTTTACCTGTATATTTGTCCATCGTCACGTCTCTCCACCTAGGAGGTAGCTCAAACTCTATAGTTTCCTTACAGAAAGGGGAGATGTTGCTGTAAGCATTCCCCTCAGACATCCCTCTTATTGACTCTGTCAGTCCAAACCTTTCAAGTTTTCATTTAAACCATTCATCTTCGCTGCTCATTGCTGCGGGAGTGAACTCTTACTTTGTTCTTTGGAAGCAAGCGTGACTGGGCGCATATCCTTCCTGCTTACCAAGAGACGAGGCGTACGATCTACTGGGGATATGAGGAGCATTTTTGCTCTAAAACATCGTTTCTTTCCCCTTATCGTATCTATTCGTAACTTTAATGTTTGCCTTTCTCCCATCGTGAGCGCTTGGCTCTCTTAGGGAAAGCCCCTATTCCTTCTTCTTCCGAAGTCTTCGGCCATTACATCCATTTTTTTACCGCTTTTGAAAGTTCTGGGCATGTTTCCCATTTTCGAGGCTTGAACCACACTCTCAGTGAGGTGGCCGAATGCAACGCGCATGTCACCTACAATAATAGGGGTGCTATCCTGCTGTCGTGCAACCATATCATCGAGACATAAGAGGGGGTTGCCTCCAACTAGTGACCTGAGAGATCTCTTTCTTAACCTTGAAGGTTCAGATCTATCCTGGTTGTAGCGACCACGCTCTCCATGAGCTGCATGTTCGTAAGATTTTGAATCCGCCATAGCTCTCAACGAAAGCACCAGATGATAAAGCTTAAAATGTCTTTATCTTGTAAGAAGGAGAGCTAGCAATTGGAAGGTCAGTTAGATGGCTGGACCTACAAAAGGGGGTGCCCGGTAGGACCCAGGCGTTAGCACTCCGAAGCTTAAGTTAGTAACTTTAGAGAGAGTATTTAGAAGGAGAGAGAAAGTCTTAGGAGTTCAATACCTGGGGTCATTGTGTTTTAGGCTATTTATAGGAGTTATTTGGAGGGGTACTTGAGTACCTTGGGGGGTGATAACTGGCAGTCAGAGTAGGTGAGCGGCGATGTGATAGGAAGTAGATGGAGAGTATGGGTGCTGGCTTGTATCAGTGGACTGATAGGACAGGCTGTCCCATTAGTCCGATCGGATACCACGCTTCCCCGTATTATCTTCCAGCTCACGCTTTGCCTTTTTACTAGTGAACTTAGGCCATCCCAAATATTATTGGGTTCTGTTAATTGGGCCTATAAGAATGTATTTTCGATAGTTATCAATTCTTAAAATATCTAATCTTTAAAATATCAATGCTATGATTCAATCATCTTTAAAATATGGCATTATCATCATTACTATATACATATAAAAACATGTAAATTGAATTAAACACTAACTTAATAGATATTATGCATTGTCTAAAAGAAGCATACTTAAATGAAAGATCGGGCATTGCCCTACTTAGACTTGACTATTCAATCTGTTTCATTAAAGAAAAAATAAGAACAAAACAAACTTACAAAATTTTGGCCTCCTTTGTTGCATAGGACACCTGCCTAACTTCAGTCACTTCAAAAGAAAAGCATAAAAATTTTCAATATAAAAAAACTCTCAAATTTGAGCTAGTATATTAAAATAAATATATCGAAAAAAAATTCAATATATGAACTTAGATAATTAATTTGATGGAGCTCAAAGTACTTATATGTTATTTTTGAATAAAGTCATAAATGTTAAATAACTGCTAGTAATTAATGTAATAATATTTATCTGATATGACTAAATATTAAATATTAATATTTTTCACATGAAATTTCGACTTTATTCAAATTATATAAATTTGAAAGGTAAATTAAGATGGAAAAAGTTAGGTTACCTAAATTGCCTTTCTTCCTATTTTCTTAATAAAAAAAGAAAAGGGTGATGTAATGTTTGAGTTAATTGGGTTTCAAGAATGAGATGCATGCCTCTTGAATTTGGGAATTCAGTCCTAATTTTGGTTTTACCAATAACTATTAGTGGTGTTTTTTCCTATGAGCACAAATTTGAGGATTTTTTTATTTTAACCTAATATGTAAGAAACACACAATTTGTGTTTATAAGAGCTCGTTACTCAAATTTTTTGAGAGCTTTTTTGTGTTTTCTAAGACAAATTGTGGGTCAAATGTGGAGAATTTTACTATTCTTTACAAGCAATAAAATCTTGAATGCAAGATTTTACAGAGGGTAAAAAACTAGGGCAATTCTACTTGTTCAATGCAAAAAAAAAAACAAACATAACCTCATAAATAGTCTGAGAATATAAAGCAGCCTTAAATATTCAATGCTATAAAGATAGAACCCTTTTTCCTTTTTCTACTATAAAGAAGCCAAGCTCGTCATTTTAGAGTACAGTAGAAAATTCTCTTGCCATGGATAACTCTTCAAATATCCACCAACTGCCTTTTTCTAGCCGCTGCCAATTTTGAGCTTAGCTAGATGCTGATAATAATCAACTTTCCTGCACCAAATTAAAGACCCACAAACAAAATCAAACACTCAATTAAAAGAATTTGATTGATGAAAGAAAAAATTAATACACAGTACACAAAATCCAACTCTTTTAACCTTTCTTTTAATTTTAAAATTGACTGTGGGAATCGAGGATCGAAGTTGGGATCGTTGCAGGACTAAAAATCCTGAGGGTGATATTCTAGACTCAGTTTAATCTGTTTATTCATGATCCCTGTGATTCCATGATGTTTTGAATATATTTAATATATAAGAATGGTATGCTAGGATATATATTTTTCCATTAATACATGATAGATATTTTGATTTAAATTCTACTTTAATATGTTTCACATTGTGGGTCATAGAATTGTATGTTTAGGATTTAAAATTGGTTTCCCTTGTTTTTTGTGTGAAAAACTTGCATTCAGCTTATTCCTCGAGTGACAAATAGATATCCGACAGATGCCCGTCCACTACAAAAAAATTACCTATTTTTCGTCGCTAATTTAAATTAGCGACGCTGCAATGAACAGTCGCTAAAAGGCCAGTCACGTATATATTAGTGACGAAATTCAAAATCAGTCGCTAATTTAGCGACGAAAATTTCGTCGCTAATTTATATTCCTAATTAGTCACTGAATTATAATAATATTTAGCGACTAAACTTTTCGTCGCTAATTCCGTTGCTAATTAAAAATTTGCGAGGAAATTTTTGTCGCTAATTATTTCTTAAATTCTAACGTTTGTGCAGTAGCGACAGTTTCTGTCGCGAATCCGTCGCTAAATTATTGCGAAATTTAATTTTTTTACTGCTGTATTTTTAATAATGTTTTCTTTTGAAGCCTTAAAAACTATAGAAAATAGCACCAAGACAATACAATAATCACTTATAGATCAGGACAATTGGATATCCTATATGTACAACTGAAAAAATGAAAAACCAACAATGTGATCTCACACAGCACCGCCAAGAAGCAGCAGAACGCAACTCTATTTTATTAAAAGCAAGGGCTGTCACTTGAAATACATCTTTAGAAATCTTTTGGTTGCAGTCTGATTACATGTATACACACAAAATTAATTTGTGAAATGCTTGTCACAAAATTGACTTGTTGAAGAGCATTAGTTGCTCTTAGATATTCCACAATGTCTGCACTTTCAAACATCTGCACCCCAGTAGTTGTATCTTCCAAATAAGGTACCTGTAAATTCATTGCAAAAATGTCCTCATGCTTCTTGCATTCGATTTTTGTACAGGATATTTATGTGTCTGTGTAGGTATGAGAACCCAAAGGTACCTGAAAATGTCCAACTCTCTGATATACTGCCTGTCGTTTTGAGCTGCCACGAGCACAACTAATACACAAAACAGAGAAGTTAGCAAAAAATATAGCAGAGGTGTGTGCTCATAAATACAATAAACAATGATAGAGACTTCATCACACGCCAATCACTAAATGCAGTAGAGAGTAATCAATCCACGCATTGCATCCATAATGGATATACAGATGGTATTTGAGAAGTACATTCTTTCTGATTTTCAGAGCCTAATAATACTTGTTCCATAAAAGTTATAGATAAGGACAATCCTTTGAATGCATAAACCAGAAACATGGTGACACAGGATAGTTGTTCATTTGACAGCCCAGACTGTTTCAAAAACAAAACTGCAGATAGTTGAAAAATCTTTGTGCAGCTATAAAAGCACTAACTAAATCTGATAACATCATCAAAAACCAGATTTTGATATTAATGTAAGATAAAGATCAGCGATTCAAAATGATATATTTCATAAGCACAGTTTATTAAGCATAACAGAGCAAAATAGGTCATAATTGTTGCACATGCATAGTCTGAATGCCTAATAAATGCAGCAGCATAACAATGATTCACTAGCATATTAAAAACCCACATGTGGATGAATAGGAAGGAAAAATTGTACCTATCCATGGCCGACTGACTGAGGTAAATAGCTGTTGGGTCAATATCATTTATAGGACTAAAAGGCTGCACAGCGCATACATCATCAAGACAAAGGACTGCATCAGCATGTTTGTGAGTTAAAATAATCTGCAATTCATAGAAAAGTTAGTTCTAATACTTTAACAAAGATGGGACCTTGTTATGAAGTAAAATAGAAATAATATTATGTTCAACAGCCCAAGAATGCACCATAAATCCAGTTTCAAACTGAATTTTATGAATATTATGTTACGGCTAATAATATTATTTTAGAATAATTGTCATTATTATCAAGAAGACATTCACCAAATTTCTATATTCTCATGCACTGAAGGGCATATTAAAATGCCAGAATGATAAGGAAATTGAAAATTTGCATTTGCTTTAAAATGTCTATACCATGTGTGCAAATGCATGTGTAAGCATTTTAATGGCCCTTCAAGAAGCAATTTGTTATTATGATAAGAGAGAGAAAGCATTTAAATTGAATGCTAAAAATATAATCCATTCAGGCCAAAAGCCTATAAGTTTGCCTCAATATGGCCCTGTGGACAGTTCGTTTGCTCAAGTAGCTATTACATATGCAGTTTGTAACTAAAACCATGTAATTAACAGTTCGTTTACCTCTAATAGCACCCATTTAAAAAAAGAATGAAATACTTAAAATGATCATTAAAAAACTTAAAACATATAGCAGCATGACAGCAATTTTATGCAATTTGCTTTCAAACTCTTTAGTTGAACTTTTAGTTAAGTTTGCCAAAGGATGAAAGCATCAAAGACCAACTTGCATCCCTTGGAAACTATAATGCCTATATGGACACTCAAAAAAGAGAGAATAGCATAAGAAATGGGTAATTTCCATGAAGAATGCATCAGGCAGAACAAATATTGCAACTGAAATATTCTAGCAATTAAGATGAAAATTGTCTTGTTTTATATTTTGCATTATAAATGATGTGTGCAAATTTTTAAATTTCATGTGTTATGAGACCACCTATTTTAACTAACTTGCTGACATGTCATTTAAAAAATGGAGAAGTTAAAAGAGACAATAATGAGAAGATATTTAGCACTTTTCCTGATGAAATTGGTTGTAACCTCTAACAAAGCTATAAGAAACAAATAATCTGCTAGAGAGATACACTCCATAAATTAATGCAATACAGTGCAATCAAGTTGACCCTTATTATTTAGAGTCTAATGGATAGGAACCTTGGTAAAAGTTTACATTATGAGCAGCATGTGGGTTCCTGAGTAAACTACATTGCAGCAATAAAAAGTGCCAATTAAGAAATTTTAGATCAGCTGAAATGCAGCTTCAAAAGATAACTCCTTGTCACTAATAATATTAGAATTATTAACAGGGCATCAAAATAATTAAAATAAAATTTTCAAGCTTACATACAAGATAACGCAGACTTCACTACTCTCTAGATGCCCAGTGGGATCAACAGTCCCCATCAAATAATATGATTTAGAGATAGCAAGCTTTCCACCTCGAAGACCACTCTTTTCGGCATTCATCCACATTCTTAGATTATGTTGCAAATAAGGTTCTTCAAGGGGAATACCAGATAAAATCATATTTACCCAGATAAAATCATCCATCTCACCATGGTTCATAGCAACTGTGAGCAAAAGAAAGACCATTTCAGAGAACATAAACATAAAATAATTAATTTATATAATTAATAAAAGAAGGAATATTCAGCTTGTCAAAAAAATAAATCAGCCCAATATATGGATTGACATGGATTCAAAAAAGTCAATTAAACAGCAAACCAATAAACAAATTGTGAAAGAAAATAATTTGATTGACAAACAAAGATATGCAGACTTTCCAAAGAGACATAACTAATCAACCAAAACTAGTACTCACAGTTAGAAAACTACCATTCTAAGCCGCATGCTCTTTCTTGAGTGCACCTTGTGCTTCTTCCAAGTTTTTATTCAATAAGTTTAGAAAGAACTCTTTTGGAACCCCACCATAGGTAAGAAGCGGAATAAGAGTCCTAGATAAAATAACTTTAATAAATTAATTATATATTATATAGTTATATATAATACATATTTGCTAATTATAATTGTTTTAATATATTTTAACTAATGAGTTAATTAAAATTAGTTAGTTATTTGGTTTGGTTGGTTTTCAAACGGCTGATGGAGTTGGGGCACTAGTGGAGTTGGGCCACTCAAAAGCACATACGAAATATTTATCATCTACCAAATGTTGAGTTATTCTTCAATATAAGAATTGTATTTATTAATGCTTAACAATACTTATAATAATAATTCATTACATTTGTAATAAAGTTTATTATACTAATTTATTTTGAATTTCACATAATTGTTAATAAGACCATTACATATTTCTTTGCTTTTTCTTTTTAGATTCAGTCTCAGTCTGAACTTAAACTCGTGACCCTTTTGCCTTCTCCAACCTAGGTTAAAATGGTTGAAACAAGATCTAATACCAACTTAAGGGCTCTATACTTTAAAGTTAATTATGTCTAAGTAATGAGAAAGAAAAGAACCTGAATAAGAAGAGGAACTAAATCAGGATCACTCATGCTAAGGTCAATCCGCTCATCCATTATCAGCTTACCTCTATTAAAACCAAAAAGCCTACAGCACAAGACATGAATAGAGATGAGGTGAGCTATGAGAATAGTTCCAAATCTTTTACATTACAAGGAGTACAGCTTCGTCAAATATAATATCTGCAAATAGCACTTTCACTCCAAAAGAAAATACAGAAACTGAGAGAGGCATGGAACTATCAGTGTCAATAATCACCTCACTGTTACAACCTTGAGAAAGATAAAATATACGAGTAAAAAAATGCAAGATTACCTTCCAGGTCGATTTCGAATTCCCAGTCCTTGTTGATCCAAGCATTTCAAGCAACAAACCTGAATACAACAGTTCATAAAAATTAATTTCGCGCGATTAAAATTGATATAATAGTTAACCAGGAAAATTATCCTGACAACAAAGTTCAAAACTTTAGCAACCATAAGGTCGATGAAGAGAAACTCACTTCATGGACGAAAGCTCAAAAAGAATCCACATCTAAGTGCTCAAATTACTAAAATCAATAACTTGAAAACACTGTCAAAATCCATAGAAGCTTGATAAAGTAAAAATATAAAATCCAACTCAACGGTAACTCTTCTGGAGCCTGGCACGAGCACCATGACCACCGAAATTCTTAGGCTCGTAGCGCCTAGGATCAGCAACGAGAAGAGTCCTATCGTACCTAACCAAGATATCATTGATCTCCTTCTTGCTCTGTTCATCAACGTACTTCTGATAAACCTCTTCCTCACTTGCAGTAGGTGACGACGACGGTAACCTTCTTGCGACCGAAGCATTGGACGGACTCTATTGGTGTCGCTTGTGCTACCATTGTTAGGGTTCGGAGGGTGATTGAGAGAGCTGCAGTGGCAGAGCAACAACAAATATATTGGGAAAGGAGATTTGCGGGTTAGTAAAGTGAGGGTTTATGGCTAAACGATGCGTTTTGCTGGTTGGGCTTTGATGGACTAACAACAATTGAGGCCAACAGTCCATAACATGATGGTAAAATAAAATTAGTTGTTCAATTTAATTACATATTAGTCAATAATTAAGAATTTCCAACTATATTATTATTATTATTATTATTATTATTATTATTATTATTATTATTATTATTATATACTTAATTTAAGTTAATTATGATTTTGTAAATTAAAATGTATTTTAATTTAACAACACTAAATTCAAAAATTTACAAATAATTGCTTAGTCGACCTAAACTCTCGATAAAATCATATTCTTGTTCACCTAAATCAAATATTATTTATAAGTTAGAAATATTTTCAATTGACTCAGTATTGGGACATTACACGATGGCGGTCGACGTTCCTTCCTGTTCCGTCTCTACCGATCTCCCCCAATATCTGTTCTCCCTTTTTTTTGTAGCCTCAAAATGCCATTATCAATTAATGGCCACCACTTTTTCTAGATCCCGAATTTTCTAGGTTTTTATGTTTTTTTATCATTATTATTATTATTATTATATACTTAATTTAAGTTAATTGTGGTCTTGTAAATTAAAATGTATTTTAATTTAACAACACTAAATTAAAAATTCACAAATAATTGCTTCGTTAACCTAAACTCTCGATAAAATCATACCCTTGCTCACCTAAATTAAATATTATTCATAAGTTAGAAATATTTTCGGTTAACTTAGAGTCGGGGCGTTACATGTTCAGCTGAAGGTGGCTTCGCTGGCAACATCATAGGGGCGTTCACATGCTCCAAAGTCCACCCTCGTTTGCGAGATCACGAGCTAGGAACTTAAATCTTATTATTATTATTTTAATAATTATTATACATTTATTTGTTTTAAATCATTTGTCATTAGTTCTTAAATTTTTGCTTTAAATTCAAATTATCACTTTAAAATTTTGAAATTATGCAAACAAATCAATCCTAGAACCAGTATCAAAATACTGTATGCCCGTATTAAAAGTGCTCTCGCACGATTTCAAATTTTTGGGACGTTAAAATTAAGTTTGAATAAAAATAATTTAATTATAGAACTAGACATTTCAATTATTAAAAACTAAAATTAATTCAATTAATTAATTCTTATTCAATTAAATAATAAATTAAGCTTAAAATCATATACGTATTAAATTGAAACGGTGAAAAGAGATGAGGGAAAAGAAATATTATTTTTATATGTAGGGTAAATTTCTGAAATTACTAAAATGTCCCTACTAAATTTCATCATTTTATCCTCGTATTCAAGGGTAATTTTGTAAATATATAACTAAAATTTTTAATAATTTAAAATTTGCTCAAAATTTTTACAAAATAAAAATAAATTATAAATTTTTCTTAATCATTTTAAATGAAATAATAAATTTTATATTATTATTATATAAATATTTATATTTATTATTTTTCATAATATGACTATATAAAAATTATAATAATTACTTTATTATTATTATTAAAAATGTAATTTTTTTTTAAATAAATAAGTTTATATTTGGGGATAATTGATAAAGAAATCAATAGAATTTCTAATAATTTAATATTTGATTTAAATTTTATAAAATAAAAATAAATTAAAAATTTTTTATTATTATTTTAAATGAAATAATAAATTTTATATTACTACTTTATAAATATTTATTTTTATTAATTTTGAACACGCAAATATATAATAATCGTAATAATTAGTTTATTATTATTATTAAAAATATAAAATTTCTAAATAAATAACTTTAGATTTTGGTATAATTGATAAAAAATTATTATCAACTTATAAAATAATTTATAATTTTCTGTTACAAAATAAAATATTCATTTCATATGGTCTATATTAAAATTACTTGAAACTATACATAAATCATGTGAATAAAATTAAAAAAAATATATATTTTTTAATTTATTTGCGACGGATTAACGACTAAATATTTTCGTCGCTAATTGTTCTACTGTAACAAATAACTATTAGCGACACACCATTTTCTGTCGCTAAATCGTCGCAAAAGAGGCATTGTATTTTCCCTCCAAATTTAGCGAATAATATGTTCGTCGCTAAATTTTCTGGAACTAATTTCGTGAATAAAAAATTATAAACTTTAGCGACGGAAATTTTTGTCGCTAATTCCGTCGCAAAACATGGCGCGTATTCTTTCCACCAATAACTAGCGACTGTTTATCTGTTCTTTCGCTATTTCATCTCAAAAAAATAGAAAATATCCTTCCCATGACGAAATTGTAAAACAGTCGCGAATTCATCATAAATTTTGCGACGAAAATAGTGTCGTCGCTAATTGGCAGGTTTTTTGTAGTGGTCTATCCACGCGACAGACGGGACGTTATGGAGCCTTTTTCTTGTCCCATCTCTTCTTTTTTTCTGGCCATCTATCTCTTGCCTTGGGGTGTCTATGATCCCTATTTTCCCTCTTTTTAGCACGTTTTAATTTTATTTTGTTCATTTAGTTCATTTTTAATGTTAGGCTTATTTTTAATATTATTTTTGCTTTTATTTCTGCGTGATCTACATTTTGTTCTTTTGATATTTATTCCAGCTTGTATTTTTTTATGTGTTTTCATTTCATTATTTGATTTATGTTATTTTTTATGTGCTAATTAATGTGTTTTTATATGTTTCCTTGAGCTATTATTTTTCATGCATTTGTGGAGTTTTTTTGGGAGAATTATTTTGTCTTGGAGGTTCAATTCTTGGATGGTTCTTTTCTATTCCTTTTTACGTTTTATTGCATTTAGTTTATGTCTTATTTTATTTTGATTTATTGTGTTTTATTTGTTGGTTTGTTTCATTTATTTATTTTTGTACCCTATTTTATTTTCGATGTGTTTCATTTTAGAGATATAATAATTTAGTAAAAAAGGAATTTGAGCAAGTTAATTAACTAAAAGACGTTTTAATGTTTTATACACAATTAAATTGGGATTTTCAAATAAAATGGATTAATGTCCAAATTTTCATCTCAAAACCACATAAATAAAAGAAGAGTCTTGTTTTTTTTTATCAAAATTGGGATCACTCATCCCACGTGTCCTAAAAATTGACAAGGACTCTTTTTTTATAAATATTTATGAGGGAAACAATATTTTCAAACTTAATGAATAGCTCATTTTATATATAATATTTTTTCCCTTTTGGACAATTTGCTTTTGTAATAGTTTAAGTATTTGATTTATTTATTTCGTTTATTATTTTCTTTATCGCTTTTTTGAATTGATTAATGTGTTTATTTAATTAAATCATATTGTATCATGTAAGAACAGAGGTATTGGATTAATAAATAAAACCTAATTATAAATAATATCTAACCGAGATGCCAAGTAAGAGTGATGTTTCGAATACCAATCTCTATTCGGATATCAAAAGGTTGAGATTCATTTTTTAATTTTTTATTATTTGGTAATCCAATAATGGAATTAGGGGCTCAAAGCATAATGACACTTGTCTACATTTAGTTTATATTATTTTATTAATTAAGAGAATATTTGAAACAAATGAATTTCATAATTTATGGACCATAAGTCAAGAATAATGGTACATATAAAGATCGAATTAGTAGTAAAGCCGCGCCCAATAAGAACAATTGTAATTATATATATATATATATATATATATATTAGTGTTTAAAAGAAATAAGCAGAACTATGCATGATCTTTAAGTAATTTAGAACCGAGATTCAATTTTTAACGTTCTGTTGGATGGTAAGTCTATGATACCTGCCTCTTTGAGCCCACATTGGATGTCTTCATAGGTTGGTCATTAATAATATTTTGGGCCTAAATCTTTTTCTATTGTGAAGTGGCCAGTTTATTATTTATAGTAAGACTCATTAGATTTTGAAATCTAAAAGTGAGCTTTCAAAAACCCAATCGAAATAGTACGCGTCATACCCTTGCACCGATTAAAACTTCAAGCATGCTTTTAATCATATCCAATTCTAGCATAAGCATTAAAATAAAGAAATGAAGTAAATTTAATAGAATGCTTGCATTCACATACTTATATAGGCAAAAAGAATTACATTTTTCAATATTTCAACCTTTGTTGCGAAAGCTCGGGTCACCAATAGCAAATTCACCAAGAGTACTATTGCACAAGTGAATAAAACATAAATAATTGTACTAAAAACCACATACGGTAAAATTCTCAGAAAAGACTGGAGGGGTCACAAACGGTCCCACTTAAAACCCAATCTCGTTAGACATAATTTTTCTAAGTAATTTAACAGCACAATAATTCACTAACAATATACCCGATAATAGCTATTAAATAGACAAATAAAGAACACCAGAATTTAACGAGGTTCGGCCAATTATGCCTACGTTCTCTGACACTACCAAATTATATTTCACTATTTCAAAGAAATAATACAAGTGAAATATTACAAAAGAGAGAAAGAATTAGCCTTTAGAAAAGATAGGCAATTTTTGGAATGAATAAACCTAAAGGAGATGGTCTATATTTATAATAAAATACTTAAAACCTTTCGATGTAGGATTCATAACAAAAATAATTATGAATGAAAAGTCAACAATTGTGGGTAAATTGTCAATAATGGTGTGAGCCACAAATTTCAACAAATCTCCATCTTGGCGAACTTCACATCTTCAAATCTCTCACAACTCAATTTTAGTAGTGTCACGAATGTGCTTTAAAGCGCCTAACTTCAATTTCTAACAATATTGATAAAGTCCAAACAATGTTGTAACTTGATCGCAGTCACTATCTTTGTCAACATATCTGCAGGATTTTCAGTGGTCCTAATCTTTTGGATTGCTACTCCACTTTCTTCCAGAATCTCTCGTATAAAGTGATAACGAGCATCGATATGCTTCGTCCTTGCATGGTAAACTTGATTCTTTGCCAAAAGGATAGCACTCTGACTATCACAATGCACTTTGTTGTGCTTCTGTTGAATCCTTAATTCACCAAGCAATCCTTGAAGCCAAATTGCCTCTTTCACAGCCTTTGTGACTGCCATATACTCTGCCTCTGTAGTAGACAAAGCAACTGTTGACTGTAAAGTAGACTTTCAACTAACTGGTGCCTTTGTAAGAGTAAACACATAACCAGTAGTTGATCGCCGTTTGTCCAAATCACTAGCATAGTCGGAATCACAATATCCAACTACATATTAACCATCTTGCTTGTCTTACTAAAATGCCAAACCAACATCTACGGTGTTCAAAATATACCGTAGGACCCATTTCACAGCTTGCCAATGCTCTTTTTCAGGATCATGCATATACCTGCTCACAACTCCAACTTCTTATGAAATATCAGATCTTATACACACCATCGCATACATCAAGCTACCAACAGCATTTGCATACGGTACTTTTGCCATGTATTCCCGTTCTACTTCATTCTTTGGAGATAAAGATGCACTGAGCTTGAAATGAGGAGCAAGAGGAGTACTAACAGGTTTTGACTTTTCATTCATGCCAAAATGCTTTAGCACTTTTCTCATATACTATTTCTGAGTCAAACAAATTAAGTCTCCCCAATTCTCTATCTCTACTTATCTCTATGCCGAAAATCTTTTTGGTTTCACCTAGATCCTTTATTTCAAACTCCCTGTTCAATTGAGTCTTTAACTTCTCAATCTCTATTAGACTCTTGGAAGTTATCAACATGCCATCAACATAAAGAAGAAGATATATATAGGATCCATCTTGTAGCTTGCACAAATACATACAATGATCATATTTGCTTCTTGTATACTTCTGCCCATTATAAACTTATCAAATCATTTATACCACTGCCTCGGAGATTCTTTCAATCCGTACAATGATTTTTCAAACTTACACACTATATTCTTTTTACTAGCAACTTTGAATCCTTCGAGCTGAATCATATAGATTTTCTCCTCCAAGTCTCCATGTAAAAATGCAGTTTTTATATCCAACTGAACTAGTTCCATACCAATTGTGCTACCAAAGCCAACAAAATTCGAATGGAGGAATGTTTCACAACTGGAGAAAAAACTTCATTATAATCAATTCCCTCCGTTTAAGCATAACCTTTAGCTACCAACCTTGCTTTATAGCGAACATCATCTTTGTTAGGAAATCCATCTTTCTTTGCATATACCCATTTGCACCCAATTGCCTTCTTTTCCTTCGGAAGACTAGTTAGCTTTTATGTCTAATTCTTATGAAGGGACTGCATTTCATCATTCATGGCTTTCCCCCACTTCTCTACTTTTGACCTTTTGACTGCTTCATTGTAAGTGGTAGGAATATCATCTATTGTAATTTGGAATGCGTAAGCCACCATATCAACGTAGCGAGCAGGCTTTTTGATTGTCCTCTTTGGCTTGCTTAATGCAATTGATTCATATTGTTGTAGAGGTTCTTAGGTTGGAACCTCTTCTTCACCTAACTCCTCATCTACCATAGGAGTTTCTGCATCTGCTTCATCATTTGCCGGGCTAACAATTTTTCTTTCAAACTCTACCTATTTTGGAGTATCATCTGTCTGTTCAGTTGTCACCTTTCTCAATATGATACATTCATCAAAGGTAACATCCCTGCTGAAGATTATTTTCTTTGACTCTGGGCACCAAAGTTGATATCTTTTCACACCAGAGGTGATCCCCATGAAATTTGCTTTCTTTGCACGTGGATCCAACTTCGATTCCTTAATATAGTAGTATACAGTAAAACCAAATACATGTAAGGAATCATAATCTGTAGCAGGTTTTCCAAACCATTTCTCCAATGGTGTTTTACCACTTATAGCACTAGATGGTAGGCGATTAATGAGATGACAAGCATATATAATAGCTTCAGCCCAAAATTCTCTGTCCAATCCAGCATTGGACAACATACATCGAAATTTTTCCAGTAATATTCGGTTCATACATTCTGCCACCCCATTCTGTTATGGTGTATTCCTGACTGTGAAGTGTCTGACAATACCTTCATCTTCACACACCTTCATAAATGGATCACTCCTATATTCTCCACTATTATCCATAAGAAGATGTTTGATCCTTTGGCCTGTCTAAGGTTCCATCATCTTTTTCCATTTGAGGAAAACTCCTAGCACTTCTGTTAGTGTAAGCCCTAGTCCTAATAGATTGTAATAAAATACTTGAGTTAATAAATGAGGCATTTATTTTATCTTTTGTATTCCTGTACATATCAATTGATAGAACTATCCAAGAATGTTGTTTCGGTTTAAGTTATCATATGTGAGGCACATGGTTATAAGACCTTGAAACAATAGAGACTTCATTCTAAATATCCCTAGTCAGTCATTGTTATGGGAATAACAATGAATTAAGACTAGTATGCTCTCTCTGATAAGTTGAGTTCTGTCTTACGGATCATAAGGACAAGAGTGTCAATCAGAGATCATAGATACATATTTATAACATGGTATCTAGATTCGATCCATTTATGAGAACACTACATGGTATAAGTCATAAGTGTTTTTCATATGCAAGTTTTGCATCAGAGTTCTTAGACCTAAAATCTCTATGAAACTCTTTATGTATTACTGTGTACTTTGACATACACCTAACGTGCTCGTAACAGAGTGACAAGTATGGGTATGCTTGGGTATGCATTGATTCATGTTAGAGAGCATGGGAGAAGTGAAGGGATTACCCCTCTCAATAAGAGAGAAAATATCATCGGCCACTTGATCAGTGAACTGAGAAGTGTATGGCCATACCGAGATGAAATAATTAGTAATCATTATTTATCTGAGAGTTCAGTGTCACTGGAATATCAAGAAAGGAATTAATATATATAAGGATGACTAGTTTCATGCCTTATATTAATTCTGATATTTTTGTGTAAGGGACTATGCAAAATTGCATTAGGTCACTAAATGCCATATGCATTTTCATTTAATTTGGAATGCTATAATATCTTGCTAGAGAATATATATAGCCTTTCAATTAATTCATTAATTCATTGCCAACATTAAATGGACCTATAGGATCGTACATAAAGCATTGGGCTTAAAATATTTAAATTAAGTATTGGGCATTAATTTGGGCTTTTAATTAAAGTCAAATTAATATGTGTAATGGGTTATTAGATTGCTATTGGACCTTAGCCTATGAGAGAGAGAAATTCAGCCCACAAGATTTAATTTCAATTAATTAATTATCTTGTATTAATTTAATTAATCGAGTTTTAAAGCCTAAAATAATTATGATCAAATTAAATCACTAAATAGGAATATAATTGGCCGAAATTTCTAGAGAGAGATCAAGGAATTTCGGCACATCCTTTATATTAATTTAGTAGTTAATTTGATTAATATGTCTTGTATATTCCTATTTAATTAAATAGTTAATTTGATTAATATGTCTTTTATTTTTATCTTGGATAAATTAAAAGAGTTTTTATCAATATATATTACTTATTTTGATTAAGTTATAAAGGCTAAAATTAATTATCTTTAGCTAACATTAATTATCTTAAGGTAGTATATTTTAGATTTATCACTTAAGAAAATGAAATTATATATATTGAATGAGAGAGAAAACTCAAAAAACCCTAATTTTCTCTACACTTTGGCGCGAACTTTCTTTCTCTCTCACAAGATTATTTTGGCCAATTTTTCACAAGGAGAAAGGATTGTTCCTCATTCTCTTGTGATCTTTGGTAGTAATAACAACCTTAGAGAAGTACAAAATCAAATTTTGTAGCTTCAATCAATTGCCATTACACGATACTTAAACAGAGAGCTAGCAATCTAGATTTTAAGTCGTCTTTGTAATTGTGTGTGTGAACATAGAGAAGAGTGGCGTAAAGTCTGTTCTTTTGGCATTGGTGGAGAAGATCAAAGGTTGATATATCCTTCTTGGTTGCTGGTCTTCATCAAAACTAAATATTTAAGTGCATCTAAAGTTGTAAGTTTTACAACCATAAAATTGCATGTTTTGTTAATTGCTTTGGAATTGTATGGTATGTATGATAAAAATTTTTGTTTTTCCGCTGCGTTATCAACACATTCATACCATGTTATATTCTATCAGTGGTATTAGAGCCTAAACATGCTTATTTTAGTGCTTTAAATGCATGAAATATTTTTTTCAAAATCATTTTTCTAAATACATGCAATGCTGAAATTTTCTGTTTTGAGTTTTTTGCATTGTTTTGGTGTAAAAACAATTTTAATTGATTAGATAGGTATTATAATTAATATGAAATGTTAATATACTGTCCTAAGATGTTATTAGGGCTGATAATGGTTAGATTTAATTAATAATACCTGATGGTACATGTTAATATGAAAACTAGGTGCTAGTTAGCATGATAATTGCTAGTTTAACAACTAGTTTTCAAAATTAAATGTAAAAATGATTTTGGCATGTTTGTAAATGATTTTTAAAGATTAATTATCAGATCTGGACATATTTTAAATTTGTTTTTAATTCTGGTCCATGACAATTTAATTAATTAATTTTAAAATCGCTTAAAACTATGACTAGTTTGTGTTTGTTACATGTTTAATCAATAATTTTTGTTTTGGTTTGATTAAAATGATATAAACACATTTAGATCAAAATGGTACAGAACATTAACTCAATATTTATGACCTTATTTATATTATTAAATGACTCATAAAATTAATTTAAGTGTTTGTGCATTTTTGTGGCATCATATAAGCATTAAACAACTAGTTTAGTGTTGTTTGTTTTTTTTTCATGAATGCCATGTATTATGTATATGTTATTCATGATTATATATTTTAATTCATGTTGGTACATATTACATGCATTTTTAATATTTATGGGCTAAATGACATAAAATTAAAAATGGCAAAATTGGAAATTATACTAGAGTTGATTTATGGCACAAATCTAACTAGTTCGTGTTTTGGGCTTTTAAGAGGACTTATTCAATAAGAGGATTTAGACCATTGGACTTTGGCCCAGGGCCATCATGGGGTCTTCTCTTAAAGGTTCAAGTACACAATTTTCATTAATGAGCTTGGCTAAATTAATTAAAATTGGACTTTGTTTGATCCATGAATGTTATGTATATTTATTTGCTTGTTTGGTGTGATGAATAAATATGCATGGTGCATTCATGGGCCCTGGATTTTGTAATTAAATATGGCCTGTGAGCCATTATATTTTATTGTAAAAGTTTTCATTTATTTCTTATAATAGAAAATACTTGAAGATTTTGTAAATCAAGACGAAGCCCATCGGAGTGGAGAAGCCCAACTTGAAGATTCTTATGTAATAGTATAGAATCTTAGTTGTAGGTTTTTGGGCCCATGTTTGTCACGCTTTACTTTATGCAATTATATATATATACATGCTCTGGATGAATGACAAAGCGTATGCCATGTAAGCCGTAATAAAATGAATCCCCAAAATAGTAAGTCACAAAGTTGCCTTTCTAATTCGAAACATGTCAAGGCATCGATCATCGATCACGTAGACTAGGAGTCCAAGATGCGGCCGATTATCTTTGTGAGGTATGGGTTGTGGATATAGGATGGACTTAACATGGAAAGGGATGCCCGGACCTAGGCAACTTATAAATGGGATTGTGCTATAACATCTTAAGATGTTAGCCCATTTAATCCAAGAGTTATGTACGAGACATGATTGGACTCTTCCTACCTAAGTAACTTAACTTGTTAGGTGTATAAGCTCAGCTTGACTAATAAGTTGTTGTGAAAAGTAGATCTTAGCCCACATTAAATCACTAACGCGAATTATTTAAGGGGATATTAATTTGGTTTGTGGGATTATAATAAGACCTCATTTAATCTTGCTAAATTTTATTATTGTAGATTGAAAATGGCATCTTCAAACAACAATTTCTCATTGCGATCAGTCCTTGAAAAGGACAAATTAAATGGCACCAATTTCATAGACTGGTCTCGAAACTTAAGAATAGTTCTTAAGCAAGAGAAGAAGTTGTATGTTTTGGATGCACCCTTACCTGAAGAACCTGCTAGGAACGCTTCTATGGTTCAAAAGGAAACTTTTGAGACCAAGAAAAGTGACTCCAATGATGTGACCTGTTTGATACTGGCCACTATGATGCCTGAATTGCAAAAGCAATTTATGGACCAAGAGGCCTATGCGATCATGGTGCACCTCAAGGAGATGTTCCAAGAGCAAGCTCATCACGAGAGGTTTGTGACAACAAAGGCCTTAATTTCTTGCAAGATGGCTGAGGGTACTCCTGTTAGTACCCATGTACTCAAGATGAAAGGGTATCTTGATACTCTTGAGAAGCTTGAGGTACAAGTGCCAAAGGAATTGGCCACTGACTTGATCTTAGGATCATTGACTGGTGCTTATGATCCATTTATAATGAATTATAACATGCATGCAATGAACAAGTCAGTTACTGAGCTTCATGGGATGCTTAAGAATGCTGAGGAGAATATTCGAAAGACCAATCCCGTACTGATGGTTCAAAAGGGGATTAAGAAGGGACCCGCTAAGGGAAAGGGAAAACCTAAGTCAATTAGGAGTGCACCTTAGGCCCAATCCAAGCCCAAGGCACAAAAGCTCAAAGAGAGTGAGAGCACTTGCTTCCATTGCAACAAGATAGGGCATTGAAGGAAGAATTGCGCTCTCTTCAAGGAAGAACAAAAGAAGAATGGAGCTAAGGCGTCCAGTTCTGGTATTTTTGTTGTTGAAATTAACCTTTCTATTTCTACCACTTGGGTATTGGATACTGCTTGTGGTTCTCACATTTGTTCAAATGTGCAGGGGCTAAGAAATAGGTGGTTACTTGGGAAGAATGAAGTGGACCTCCGTGGGGAATGGAGCACGAGTTACTACCATGGAGATAGGCGACTATCACCTCACTTTACCTTCCGGACTTTGTTTAGTTTTAAAAAATTGTTATTATGTGTCTGCTATGAGTAGAAACATTATTTTCAGTTTCATGTTTGGATAATGATGAATTTGATTTTGTTATTAAAATGGCAATGCTCATATTCGTCGCCAAGGCATTTCATATGGCAATGCCATAGTGCAAAATGGTCTTTATATCCTTGATTTGCAAAACAAAGAGTCCATATACAACATTAATACGAAGAGGGTTAAATCAAACGAATTGAACCCTACTTACTTCTGGCATTGTCGTTTAGGGCATGCAAACGAAAAATATATTTCAAGACTCCACAAAACTGGAGTGCTTGGGTCATTTGACTTAGAGTCTTATGATACATGCGAGCCATGTTTGCATGAAAAAAATGACAAAAAGCCCTTTTAACAAGAAAGGTGAGAGGACTAATGACTTATTGGAACTAATACATACCGATGTATGTGGTCCATTAAGCATACAAGCTAGAGGTGGTTTTAGCTACTTCGTAACGTTCACAAATAACTTCAGTAGATATGGCTATGTCTATCTAATGAAGTACAAGTCTGAAACTTTTGAGAAATTCAAAGAGTTTAAGAACAAAGTAGAAAACTAACTTGGCAGAAGTATAAAAACCATTCGATTAGATCGAGGTGGTGAATACTTAAGCCAAGAGTTTGACAGTCATCTAAAGGAGTGTGGTATTATATCACAGCTCACTCCTCCTAGAACACCACAATGGAATGGTGTGTCCGAAAGGAGAAATCGAACTCTGTTGGACATGGTTCGATCTATGATGAGTCAGGCTAATCTTCCTGTCTCTTTTGGGGTTATGCATTAGACACTGCTGCGTTTCTATTAAACCATACTCCAACTAAAGCAGTTGAGATGACACCATACGAGGTATGGACTGGGAAAGAACCCAATATGTCTTTTCTCAAGATTTGGGGCTGTGAAGCGCATGTTAAGAAATTAACATATGATAAACTAGAGTCTAAATCCACTGTCTGCTTGTTTATGGGTTATCCCAAAGAAACAAAGGGATACTACTTTTACTCACAAGCCGAGAACAAAGTATTTGTTGCTCGCAAAGCTATTTTTTAAGAAAAGGAGTTCCTTCTCAAGAAAGACAGTGGGAGTAAAGTAGAACTTACAGAAATTCAAGTACCACAAACTCATATAGAGGATGAGTTAAAAATGAGATCAAGTTCACAACCAGTTGTGGAACAATAACCCATTGCACAAGAACCTAGAAGGTTCGGTAGGGTACGTCAGGTGATTGAGAGATATGGATTTCTAATCACTGACGGTGACACTATTGAGTTAGTAGATCGTGAGGATCCTACTACCTACCGAGAAGCTATTGAAAGCCCAGACTCGAAAAATTGGCTTGAAGACATGAGATCCGAGATGCAATCAATGTACGATAACCAGGTTTGGACCTTGGTTAATCCACCGGAAGGTGCTAAGGTAATTGAATGCAAGTGGCTATTCAAAATTAAAGTTGATAAGACCTACAAAGGTAGACTAGTAGCAAAAGGTTTTCGACAAATTCATGGTATAGACTATGATGAGACCTTTTCGCCAATAGTTATGCTTAAGTCCATTAGGATCTTACTTGCCATAGCTGCATATCAAGATTATGAGATATGACAAATGGATGTCAAAATCGCTTTCCTCAATAGAAATTTACTTGAGGATGTGTATATGATACAGCCTGAAGGTTTTGTCAATCCTAAGCATCCTAAGAAGGTTTGCAAGCTTCAAAAATCCATTTATGGATTAAAGCAAGCATCCCGAAGTTGGAATCTTCGTTTTGATGAGGCAATCAAAGAATTTGACTTCATCAAAAATGAAGATGAGCCTTGTGTGTACAAGAAGGTTAGTGGGAGCATAGTAGTATTTCTAGTCCTGTATGTGGACGACATCCTTCTCATTGGGAATGACATTCCAACATTGCAAAAGGTTAAGCAATGGTTGGGAAAATATTTCTCAATGAAAGACTTAGGTGAAGCCGAGACAATACTTGGTATTCGAATATATAGAGATAGATCGAATCGGCTTTTGGGACTAAGTCAAGAAAAGTACATAAACAAAGTACTAAAACATTTTAGTATGGAAGACTCAAAGAAAGGGTATATACCTTTGGCTTTGGGAGTTCTTTTAACTAAAGAACAGTGCCCTAAAACCAAAGAGGAAAGGGACAACATGAGTAAAATCTCATATGCATCTGCTATTGGATCTATCATGTACGCTATGTTATGTACAAGATTGGATGTTGCCTATGAACTGAGTATAACCAGTAAGTTTCAGCAAGACCCTCGTGAGAAGCATTGGTCTGCTGTAAAAGGGATCCTAAAGTACCTGCGAAGGACTAAGAATCTCTTCTTGGTGTATGGTGGTCAAGAAGAGCTCGTCGTACAAGGTTATACCTATGCTGCTTTTCAAACCAGCATTCAGGATTCTAGATCACAATCTGGATTTGTTTTTATGTTGAATGGTGGTGCTGTCAGCTGGATAAGCTCGAAGCAAGAGACCTTTGCCGATTCAACTACAGAATCTGAGTATATTGCAGCAAGTGAGGTTGCAAAAGAGGCTGTTTGGATTAAAAATTTTATTTCTGGATTAGGAGTGGTCCCAAGCGTCCTAGATCCATTAGAAATTTTCTGTGACAATAACGGGACCATAGCACAGGCTAAGAAGCCCCGGTCACATCAAAAATCCAAACACATACTCAGGAGGTACCACCTGATCAGAGAAATCATTGATCGTGGGGACGTCAAGGTTAGCAAGATAGCAAGTGAAGACAATCTAGCAGATTCTTTGACGAAACAGTTGCGTCCAAATCTGCACGAAGCTCATTTGAGAGCGTTCGGTCTTAGGGCTATGCTCGATTGGGACTAATACTAGTGGGAGATTGTTAGTGTAAGCCCTAACCCTAATAGATTGTAATAAAACACTTGAGTTAATAAATGAGGCATTTGTTTTATCTTTTGTATTCCTGTGCATATCAATTGATAGAACTATCCAAGAATGTTGTTTCAGTTTAAGTTATTATGTGTGAGGCACATGATTGTAAGACCTTGAAATAATAGAGACTTCATTCTAAATATCCCTAGTCAGTCATTGTTATGGAATAACAATGAATTAAGAATAGTATGCTCTCTCTGATAAGTTGAGTTCTGTCTTACAGATCATAAGGACAAGAGTGTCAATCAGAGATCATAGATACATGTTTAGAACATGGTATCTGGATTCGATCCATTTATGAGAACACTACATGGTATAAGTCATAAGTGTTTCTCATATGAAAGTTTTGCATCGGAGTTCTTAGACCTAAAATCTCTATGAAACTCTTTATATATTACTGTGTACTTTGACATACACCTAATGTGCTCGTAACAGAGTGACAAGTATGGGTATGCTTGGGTATGCATTGATTCATGTTAGAGAGCATGGGAGAAGTGAAGGGATTACCCCTTTCAATAAGAGAGAAAATATCATCGGCCACTTGATCAGTGAACTGAGAAGTGTATGGCCATACCGAGATGAAATAATGAGTAATCATTATTTATCTGAGAGTTTAGTGTCACTGGAATATCAAGAAAGGAATTAATATATATAAGGATGACTAGTTTCATGCCTTATTTAATTCTGATATTTTTGTGTAAGGGACTATGCAAAATTGCATTAGGTCACTAAATGCCATATGCATTTTCATTTAATTTGGAATGCTATAATATCTTGCTAGAGAATATATATAGCCTTTGAATTAATTCATTGCCAACATTAAATGGACCTATAGGATCGCACATAAAGCATTGGGCTTAAAATATTTAAATTAAGTATTGAGCATTAATTTGGGCTTTTAATTAAAGTCAAATTAATGTGTGTAATGGGTTATTAGATTGCTATTGGACCTTGGCCCATGAGAGAGAGAAATTCAGCCCACAAGGTTTAATTTTAATTAATTAATTATCTTGTATTAATTTAATTAATTGAGTTTTAAAGCCTAAAAGAATTATGATAAAATTAAATCACTAAATAGGAATATAATTGGCCGAAATTCCTAGAGAGAGATCAAGGAATTTCGGCACATCCTTTATATTAATTAAGTAGTTAATTTGATTAATATATCTTGTATATTCCTATTTAATTAAGTGGTTAATTTGATTAATATGTCTTTTGTTTTTATCTTGGATAAATTAAAAGAGTTTTTATCAATATATATTACTTATTTTGATTAAGTGATAAAAGCTAAAATTAATTATCTTTAGCTAATATTAATTATCTTAAGGTAGTAGATTTTAGATTTATCACTTAAGAAAATGAAATTATATATATTGAATGAGAGAGAAAACTCAAAAAACCCTAATTTTCTCTACACTTTGGCGTGAACTTTCTTTCTCTCTCGCAAGATTATTTTGGCTAATTTTTTACAAGGAGAAAGGATTGTTCCTCATTCTCTTGTGATCTTTGGTAGTAATAGCAACCTTAGAGAAGTGCAAAATCAAATTTTGTAGCTTCAATCAATTGTCATTACATAATACTTAAACAGAGAGCTAGCAATCTCAATTTTAAGCCGTCTTTGCAATTATGTGTGTGAACATAGAGAAGAGTGGCGTAAAGGCTGTTCTTTTGGCATTGGTGGAGAAGATAAAAGGTTGATATATCCTTCTTGGTTGCTGGACTTCATCAAAACCAAATATTGAAGTGCATCTAAAGTTGTAAGTTTTACAACCCTAAAATTGCATGTTTTGTTTCTTGCTTTGGAATTGTATGGTATGTATGATAAAAATTTTTGTTTTTCCGTTGCGTTATCATCACATTCATACCATGTTATATTCCCACTTCATCCTTAGTCTTCATAGTATACACCCAAACTCTCAGGGAAAAATTATCAACAAAGGTCACATAGTAATGTTCACTACAAGAAAAATGCAAATTAGCGAGGACAAATGATGATTTTTCATCGCTAAACTGATTTAGCGAGGACAAAAATTTTGTAACAAAAGTCATCCTAGCTGAATTTAGCGAGGATATCAGTCCTCGCTAATCTGAGTCCTCGCTAATTTTGCGAGGATTTAGTCCTCGCTATATTTTGCGAGGATTTAATCCTCGCTAATTTTACGAGGATTTAGTCCTCGCTATCTTTTGCGAGGGCTAAATCCTCGCAAAGTCCTCGCTAAATTTAGGATGACTTTTGTTATAAACATGAGATTTATCTTTGCTAAATGTTGATATAAATTTATTTTATTAATTTAATAAGAAAATTTCATTATTTAAACAATAAATTAAAAAATAACAAATTTATATTTACTCAATATTTAATATAAAAAATATATATTAATGAATAAATTATTATTTACAAGTGTATAACATTTCTAATAATATATGTAAAATGATACATGCATATATAACAGTAATAATGAAAAGTCATAAACAGTTCATACAATATTTATTATAGCCTAAAGCTATTCTTAATTTGACAAATCCTCGTATGCGCTTTAATATAGCACTAAGCAAGGTCTGTCCAAAGTAACAAAATTAAAGAATTGAAGATATGGAACTGAGGTGTGTACAATAAATCAGCCATGGTCACAGAAGGACTGCATTACGCGTATTTTCAGAAAAAGAACTGCATCCACGAGATGAAATGCCACACCATGACGCCACGAAATATGCATGTAATGGCCAAGTGCCATCAGCAAAATTGCCATGTCAAGGAAAAAGCCTAAATTCCAGATAAGAACGGCTTTCCACTCAAACAATGAACCTGCAGTTGTACTCCCTAATCAGAAGGTGCCAGCAAATTAAATCCATTAATAGGCATGCAAAAACCAAATACGTAGGTTGCAAATAAAAATAAGGCCACCACTATAATTAATAAGGACACAGAAGGACTGCACTACACTCAGTTATTATTCTTTTGTAAGATTGTAGTTAACCATATATTTTGAATTATTTCCAGATAATCCTCTTTCAATGATATGGAGAACAATGAAATTGATTTGGCAGAAGAGCTTCATTTAATGAAATCTCAAATTAATACGTTTTTATCAAGATCATTGCAAAGTGGGTAAATTTTGGCAATCATATGCACAAATTTTATCATCAAATACACTTTGCCACTTTGTGCTTCAACTCTTGATGATGATGAGTTCTTTTTATCTTAAGCAAACACAATGAAGGCTGTACTTCAGTCAGTATAAATATATGTGAGTAGACTACAAAATAAAAACATTTAGTAGACGGGTGAGTGGTATTAAGTAGTTTGGTTGTGTTTGTGTGTTGAATAATGATTAAGTCATCGCTAAATGATTAATATTTTAAATGCTAAACTATTTAACCGTTAGCGACGGATTTGTCCTCGCTAAACGGTTCATTTATCATTCTACCCGTGAATTAAGATTTAGCGAGGGGTCTTTGCTCGCAAAGTCGTCACTATTTTTTGTGCCAAAATTTTGGCGCCCAAAATTAGCTACAACAAAAATTATTTCTCGCTATAGCGTTGTAAAATTTATTTTCCCACTCGCAGCTAACAATATTTGCTATAAAAATTATTTTTCGTCGCAATGTTGTCTCTAAATTGTGCATTTAGCAACAAATTTTATTGTCCTCGCTAATTTTCATCGCTATTCTGCAATTTTCTTGTAGTGGTTTTCCTCCCAAAGAAGTCGTCTTGGAAGGTCCCCACACATCAGAATGAATATAGTCCAAAATACCCTTGTATCGTGGATTGCTATTCCAAATTTCACCCTTATCTTTTTCTCTTTGACACAATGCTCGTAAAAATTCAATTTGCAAGTTTGTACACCTTTCAACAATTCTTATTTCGTTAAGAGATTCAAGGATTTTTCACCTGCATGTCCCAAGCGCATATGACATAACCTGGTTGCTTCTAACTCCTTCTCATCACTAGAAGTCACTACTGCTGCACCAATAACAGTAGTACCTTGACAGTGATACAATCTGTTATTCTTTCGAATTTTCTTTAACACCACAAGTGCACTAGAGATTATCTTCATCACTCCATATTTTGCTTCCACCTTGAGACCTTTTTCTTCTAGAGCTCCCATGGAGATAAGATTATTTGACAAACTGGGCACATAACGAATATCTCTTAAGATTCTGATTAATCCATCATGGTTTTTCAAACGAATAGAACCAATCCCATGTATGGTGAAAGGGACATCATTTGTTGTATAAATAACTCCATCTTCTAGTTCTTTAAATTCAAAGAACCAATCTCGATTGGGACACATATGATGACTGCATCCTGAATCAATCAGTTATACAATAGAAGAGCTAGTTAGTGGTGTAACAGCAAGTGAATAATCTGAGTCTTCATCATTATACTCAGCTACATTTGAATCTACAACAGTCTTTCCCTTATTAGGTTTGCCTTTATTCCTTAGCTTAGGACAATCCTTCTTCCAATGCCCTTTTTCTCGATAAAAGGCACATTCATCTTTGCCCAATTTGAACCTCGACTTCGACCTTCCTTTCTTTCCTTTAGTCTGACTCTGTGAATGACCTTTCACTACTAGAGCTTATGTAGCTCCACTTGTGCTTTTTTTTTCTTATCCTTCGTCCTCAGTTCATAACTATACAAGGCAACACAAACTTTACTGAGAGACACAACAGCCTTCCTATGAAGTAGAGTCATTTCAAGAAACTCAAACTTCTCAGGAATGGATCCCAATAACATCAAAGCCAGATCCTCTTCTTCAAATGTCACATCCATATTCAATAAATCAGTAATTAACTGATTAAAACTAGTGATGTGATAATTTATTGTGGTACCCAGAACATAATTAAAGCAAAACAATCTTTTCTTCATGTGGAGCTTATTCTGACTGCTTTTTTTCAAAAATTTCTCCTTCAGTGCCTTCATCAATTTACTTGCAGAAGTTTCTTTAAAGAAAGCATACTTTTGCTCTCTAAAAAGGCACGAATGAATTATACCACACGCCAAACGATTAAGAGTCTTCCATTCTTTCTCATCAATATTTTCCGATTTCTTTTCTTCAAGGGCAATATCTAGACCTTGCTGGAAGAGAGCGTCTACAATCTCACTTTGCCACATACCAAAATGACCCATACCATCAAAAATTTTCACTACTCTTGCATTTGCCATCGTATATCTCGCGAAAACGGACGAGGAAGAAGAAGTCGACATGGATGGATTTGTCATTTCTGATACAATTACTATTCAATAGCTCTCCAACTATTTCACGTGAATAGTACTGTATATGTGAATAGTAATCGTATAGGTGAACAGAAACGTATAGATGAACAATGACTAAACTGTACCGTATACGTAAACAGTACCAAGGAAAAATCGTTTCTGATGTGTAAGATCAGACTACGCTACAACCACAGAGTATACTAAGACAGAACCTTGACTTTGATACCAATTGTTACGAAAGCTCGGGTTACCAATAGCAAATTCACCAAGAGCACTATTACACAGGTGAATAAAGCGTAAATAATTGCACTGAAAATCACACAAGGTAAATTTTCAGGAAAGACCGAGAGGGTCACAAACGGTCCCACTTAAAATCCAATCTTCTTAAACATAATTTTTCTAAGTAATTAACAGCATAATAATTCACTAACAATATATCCGACAATAGCTATTAAATAGACAAATTAAAAATATCAAAATTTAACGAGATTTGACCAATTATGCATACGCCCTTAGACACTACCAAATTATATTTTACTATTTCAAAAAAATAATACAAGTGAAATATTATAAAAGAGAGAAAAAATTAACTTTTAGGAAAGATATAGAATTTTTGAAATGAATAAACTTAAAGAAATGAATAAACCCAAAAGAGATGTTATAAATTTATAATAAAATAAACATATTATAATCTTAAAACATTTCGATGTGGGATTCATAACAAAAATAATTATGAATGAAAAGTCAACAATTGTGGGTAAATTGTCAACAATGGTGTGAGCCACAAATTTCAACAACCTTCTCATCGTATATTTTTTTTTCATAATTAAAATTTTACAAACCTTGTGACATGCTTCTATTTCATCCATGTACACTTCATTATAATTATTTGCATACGCAATCTGCAAATTATATACACTCAAGTTATTCAATCCTAGCATTTTATGAGTTTAACTCTCTAGACA